>JBBMEF010076719.1:0-10105 GCA_037832685.1 Sicyos baderoa | reverse complement strand
CAGCATACACTTCATTGACAGCTTGGACAACTTCCAGCTTGGACAAATGCTTTTCCACCTAATGTGCTCTCTTGACACATTTCTCAAACTCCAATATTGTAAGTGAAACTTGTATTATAGCTCAAAAGAAACAATTCATTACTCTTTGTATAAGATCCAGGCAAAGAGATGAGCTATTTGGTTCTGTTGCAGAGACCAGCATCAAGTTTTGCACCGACCGCGCCGCCCTTTCTAACATCCCCGCCACCGCAGGTCTCCATGTACGCTACGATGCCATCGCCACACTCGACATCCTACCCTCCTCCTCCTCCTACTACTACGCCCTATGCATTTTCATCTCCCTATCCTTCTTCTTACCCACCCAACTCCGGAGCCTATCAAACATCCATGTATTCTTCCTCCCCATATCCATCTGGGTATCCTCCAGCGTCGTACCCGCCACCTCCCTCGGCTTATCCTCCCGCCCCGTACCCGCCACCTCCACAACCCTCACCCTTCTATCCTCCAGGTAGGTTTTCATCTTATTGGACGCTTTAAAAGTTCTGTCATGAAATCACAATGCAACTTTTAAACCTACTTTTCTCTTTGTTGTTTGGCTCAGGTCCTTATCCTGGAGTTTATCCTCCACCACAGTATTGAAATCTCAAGGGTTGCCTCTGAATGATGTCTCCATATTGTTGTATAGACCTCCAGTGTTCTTTTAGTCTCTGCCTCTAGATTTCTTGTTAATGTGTTTATATACATTTTTTTTGGCATTTTTCTGGTGTAAAGACAGTGATTTGGCAGTAATATATTGAGGTTGCTGTTATTTTTCTTCTTATATTCAAATTCAGATATTTATTATAGAAACTAAACAACTATGATATAAGTTGATTATAGATGTTTTAATTAAAAAAGTTAATTCAAAGATGATTATATGGTAAAAGAAAAGGTAGGAGAAATATAATTGCAAACTGTGATGTGAATTATCCGTGGAGTAATTGGTTTGGTACTTAAAATAAGGAAGAAAGAAGATACGATCATGAGTGTGCATATGGTGAATTATTTGTTAGTTTCTGACTCTTGACTTCCATGGCTTTAGCTCTGGCTTTTGGTCTCTCCTGATCATGTCACAATGGGATTTCCCAACTTTCATTTTTATCACATGCCAAAAAATTACACATTACAATATTGAAAATATCAATTTTTTCATACTCCGATCCACTTTTGTTATAGTTTGCTACAAATCATAAAGAGCATAATAAATCGGCATAAACCAAACAGTATGCCACAAATCAGCAGCACATCATAAACACCCTATTTTTATACAACTATATGAACGGAGGGAGATTCAAACGTGCAACCTCATAATTACTAGGTCGTACAAGATAACAGTAGAGCTATGCTACTTTTAACACCATATTAAATTGTTGATTCTAACTAAAAACATTATACAAATCTTAACCGGATTGTGCACAAATCTTAAATTCAAATTAAATTATTTATATAATTCAAGTTGGAAATCGAGTCTAAATTATCTTTAAAACTACCTGAACTCACCCAATTGAGGTTTTCAAATTCATACAAACACAAATTTAGTTTTTTCCTTCTTCTTTTTTTTTTTTTGTATGGGAAGAATTATGAGAAGGTTATGATTATGAATTATGAATTTATTTTATCAAATAGTTATTCCAACCTTTCAAATGTTAAATAATAATAGGTTTATTCTCATTAAATCACATGGAGAGAAAAAAATATGTAAAGAGAAAAAAATAACCATTTTTCATATAATTTTATTTTTTAATATTTTTGAAAGGTCGATGTTAGTGAAAATGGCCCTAAAATGGCCTTAAAAATTATCAATTCGATGGCCCAAAAGATAGACAAAGCCCATTACCTTCAATTTGGCTCGAAAAGCGCATGGCCTTCTCTCTCGCATGAACTCCACGTGGGTCGACACTTGTTCTCCGATGCCTTACGCGTGTTGGGGCAGGTGTCGAGCTTGAGACTGCTGGATGGAAATCGGAAGGGCTATAAATTGCAGCCCTTCTCTTTTCTTCTCTCCGAGGCTGCAAACCCTAGCGAAGCTTTGACGGTTTTCTTCCACGGCTCTTCACGGACTCCACTGCAAGGTAATCGATCTCCCTTCTCCTTCACCTTTGTTTCTAAACTGTTCTTCTTAGATTCATCTAACGTATTCACTAAACACGTTTATGAACTGACTTTCTCTTTTCCTTTTGCATGACTCTGAGTTCGAAATCGCAAGGAACAACAAGGCTCAAAAGTAAACACAAAGAAGAGAAAGAGTAGAGAAGAAGAAGAAGAGGAACGCGAGAATTTAAGTGGTTCGACTACGTCTACTCCACTGCAAAGGTAAGCCTATGACCCTTAGAGCTTTTATTTCACAAGCATGTACACAGCAAACAAACACACTCACATGCATACACTTTATCTCTCTCTTTTAGCTTTTTACAAGATTTTCAGACACACGTTTAGATGCATAGAGTTCTGTATATGTAGAGCCCCCTAGGATTAAAAGACCGAGATGATCCGCCACTGCTCTTATTCTGTTTGTGCTGTTTGAAATGCTTCTAGGTAGTTAGGTGGTTAGTTAGGAAGCTTTAACTTCTTAACTGCTTTACTTGTATTCTATTTTTGCTCATTGAACTACCAATCTGTTTTTGCTGCTTTAACTGATTGAACTGCATGATCTTCTTTGTTTGTTGTTTGTTTCTCTTAAACTGCTTCGGTTTAGATGTGATGCTTTAGGAACTAATAAAAGCATGTAGATACTTGAATGCTTGCTTGCTTGCTTGCTTTAGGAAACCAAACAGCATGTAGTGTTCAATATGATTGTCTTTGAGCTGAAGATGTTTATGAATGTATTTGGCATGTAGAATTGTATTAACTCTTTGCATTTATTCAACCTAGGTTCAACAGTCGAGAACATATTATTCAAATATGAAAAGAGTTGGTGACATGTTGACTTAGTTGATTAATTGTAATTTCAATTCAACTTCATGATCATAAATTTGATTTTGAAACAAATATGAAAAGAGTTGGTGATGAGTTGACTTTTATTTAAAGAGAAGTTGTACGGTAATATTTGTGATCCATCCTCCCAATTTGAACTAAAAAAGCAAATCATGTAAACAAATAATCAATTCTCATCGAAATTTAAGAACCAGAGTATTTTTCAAGAAGTTCAACATATTTTTTAAACCTTCAAAGTTTAGAGCTGTAAATTGATACAAACCCCAAAATCAAGGGGGTATTTTTGATAATATAGGAGAATAATAATTAAAAATAAAATGATATATATATATATATATATATTATATATTTGCATGGGGGAGCTAGGTTAAACATTTCCCACAGTCATGCCTTTATTCTTACAAGCTCGAAGTTTCAAGCAACGGCCCGTTGGTTGGCGCGAAATGTAGCCACAGCGCAATCCGGCGCGAACAAGCTCGAAGTTTCAAACTTCTCCTCGTGGCCCATCACCGCCATCGCCGCCTTGACATTCACAGAACTCACGTATCCAGCCCCATACGTCTGCCCCAAGATCCCATCCACTTCCCCGCTCAATCCATAAAACTTGAACCCCACATCCAAATGCGCAAACGAATCCTCTTTCGTTATCCCGTAGTTATGGATCCTCGAGTCCTCCTCCGTTATCGGCACCACCTTCGCCGTGATTCGCAACACCCCTTTCACCTCCACCATCACGTGGTTGGCCGCTCCCACTCGGACCACCTCCACCCTGGGGTTTTCGGCTGGGTGCTGCCACTGGCTGCCCTCGGTTTCTGGGAGGCTCACCTGTTGGCCGTCGAGGGCGATTGTGAGGCGGTCCGTGGCGTCGTCCCAGACCGCGGTTTTTTTGGCGGCGATGAGGAGGCGGTGGTTTTGGAAGAGGATTCCGAGGGATTGGACCCATGTGAAGTCTCGTTTTAAGGAGGGGTTTCGTTTGCCGATGAAGTGGGCGTTGATGTGAAGGTTTGGATCGGAAACTAGGCAGAAGTTTGCGTCTTTTTTTCCGTGGAAGTAGAAGGTTATGCCGTCGCCGCCGATGAATCGAGGGTCTTGGCATACTGCTCCTGGTCTATCACAATCTGCACCCATTTTTAACCAAAAACCAAATTACACCTTTCTTTCTTTTGTCTAAATTTGTTAGACGCCCGCGATTTGATATCCATTTTGTTTTTAGTTTTTAGATTTTGAAACTTAACCAGACTTTAACCTTTTGTTTTCAATTTACCAAATTTGTATTTTATCTAAGCTTGTTGAAAAACTTCTTAGGATTAGAAGACCTATCCACTATAAAATTTAACCTAATTAAAGAATTTTAAAATTTTAAGGTATGACTAGATATTTAAATTGCAATCATTTAAACCAAGAATTCAATGCTAAGATCTAAAATTCGTTAAACTAGTTTAGATGTTAGCATATATAGGTTTATATATTATTAGACAAAATTATTGATGTAAGCTACTACTTAATTAGTTAAAAATATTAATCAAGTATAGGGAGTGTTTGGAGAGAGATAATAATATACTTACGGCATACTGGTTTGCATGTAACACAATCAACTTCACAACCACCAGGACAAGCACTGGGACATGTGTGCATCATGTTGTAACATTGAGGATAGTTCACATTTCTACATCTCACTCTCTTTGCTGCCCCCGCGGAGGAAGATGGTGGAATCGGAGCTGGTGGTTGCTCGTCGACACTGGTAGGTGGCGTCCGTGGAGGAAAAACTGGTGTAGGAGAAGCCGGTGGAGGAGTGTAAGTAGTTGGGGAGCTCGGTGGAGGCACCGATGGCGATGAAGGATTTGGAGTCGATGGTGTCGGAGGAGGCGTTGATGGAGGGCTGGAGCTTGTTGGAGGTGTCGATGGAGGGTTAGAGTTTTCAGGAGGCGTCGGCGAAGGATTGGGATTTGGAGGAGGATAGGTATGTGCAGGAGGCGTTGATGGAGGGTTAGAGTTTTCCGGAGGCGTTGGCGAAGGATTGGGATTTGGGGGAGGATAGGTATGTGCAGGAGGCGTCGATGGAGGGTTAGAGTTTTCCGGAGGCGTTGGCGAAGGATTGGGATTTGCAGGAGGAGTCGAGGGAGGGTTGGGGTTCGACGGAGGGTTAGGGTTTGTCGGAGGCGGGTTAGGATGTGTTGGAGGAGGCAGTGAAGGGGTAGGAGTTACTGGTGTTGGTGGTGGCAATGGTGGAGAATAGGAAGGAGTAGGTGTTGAAGTAGGGGGGGTTGGAGTTACAACTACCGGTGGAGGCGAGTAAGTTTCGGACCAAGAAGGGGGTGGAGAGTAGGTGGTCGGGGCGGGATTATTCTCCGGTGGAGACGACGGGGTGACCGGAGCGGGATCATCCTCGGGTGGAGGATTGGCATCACTACCACAAATAGGCTTACAAGAAGCACATTCAACATAGCATTGATCAGGACAAAACTTGGGACAAACATGATCCAAATTATAGCAAAGTTTATACTTCTTGATCTTGCACGTTGCATGGCTCGGATTCTTAGCAATCCCGGGCGGTGTCGCCTCTACCATCACCGCCACCATCACCATCACCGCAACCAGCGGCACACGAAGCCGTAATGCAAAATGAGCCATTTGGAAAAGAAGCAAAGAAATTAGGAAAGTTGTTCACAAGGTTTGATGAGAAGGTCACAGCCAAAACCCCCTTTTATAACACAAATCACTGAACCCACATGGCAATTTGCAACAATTCAGATAAAAGCTTTCCCACACTTTTGGCATCATGGGTTATAGCTTCTAAATTGATCAAAGAGGCTTTCCCACTTTTGAAAAGGGCACATATTGGGGATTATTAAGAGAAATTAAACTTTTTATTAATTAGTATAAATGGGAGGTAGGGGACCAATAAAAGGTCCAATTCCTCTCGAATAATACGAGAGCCAAATACTGATTTTCGGGCTCGAACTTGTAATTTTGAAATTAAAAGAAATTAATATCAAACAAGATTACCAAGAGCACCACTTACACTAGGTAAGAGAAATTAAACTTAAGGTTGCAGTTTCCTTTTTTCAAAATTTATTCAATTTATTTTCAAAACTATCATAGCTTGGGATTCACAGAAAATTGTTTATATTATTATTATTATTATTATTCCAACATTCAATGTACAATTCAGGTCTTTTGGGGAAGAGCTGTTTTGTTAATGTTGTAGTTGAAGAATTTGCATGATATGATTCCTTCCAAATTTAGTCAACTTGTTAAAGTCACCAAACTTTTCGTTTCCACAAAGTCAACAATAATATAGCCTTGATTCCTTATCTGTAATAATTAAATAATTGTTTGTTTATTTATTGTGGTTTATTTTGTATATTCAGGGGAAAATACAATTGTAGTGTTTGGAATTTGAATTTAGATTCTATTTCTTCTTTTAAATCTTCAAAACTAATATTTTTGGTCAAGTTTGAAATTATTATTGGTTCTTAAAATTTGAACCCAACATACCTTTGATAAATTATGTAAAAACAAAAAATGAATCTCAAGATCTAAGACTCTCAATCCTGTTGTTTTTTACTCTTTGTTTTTTTTTGAAATTTAAGGCTACAATATCAATTTTATCATATAAATTTTCTTATTCAATGTTTTTAAAAATCAAATCAATATTTAGAAGAAAAAAAGTAATTTCCAAAAATTTGTTTTGATTTTAGAAATTTGATTAGCATATTCCTTTACATTAAGAAATTTGAGTAAAAATAAATTTAAATTTATAAAATAAAAAACAAAAAATTAAGCCCCGTTTATAACTATTTGGTTTTTAAAATTTAAGCCTAATCTTACTCAAATTTTCTACCATATGGTCTAACCTTCCTACAATATATTCAAATTTGAGCTAAAATCAGCTAAAATCTTATGGGATCGAACTCCATGCATAAGGCTGGTGTTGAACTGGTTTACAACCAAACAATGAAATCAAGGATAAAAAAAGTATCATATTCTAGGCTTTTTGTTTCTAGGCTTTTTGTTTGTTTGTTGCAATTGTAAGAATCATATTTGCATCTTATGGCTTGTTTTCTAATGAAGGCATCTGCACATTGATTTCCAATAGAAGAAGCAAGGGTAGATCTCTTTTAAGAAAGTTGACATTTAGAAAAACTATAAGTGAACTATTTATTTGTAATTAAATTAATTCGGCACAAATACGCCAACTATAAGTGAACTTTCAATTCCCTTGCTAAACCTGTAGTTGTCTAAAATTTACATTTCTTCTCAATCAAGTCATTCCATAAAACTGCTAAAAAAAGTCATTCCAGGAGAAAATTGTTAAAAATTGTTGACAACAAGTTAATGTTACTTTACCAACAACATTTTTTGTTTGAGATAAAAAAAACTTGGTTGAGAAATTTCAAATAATTTTGATACAGGTCAAATTGAAAGTTTCTTAAATATTAGATATATTTGGGTATATTTAACCAAAGAACTTTTCTATGTTACTTCAATTTGTATTGTGATAGGCATGCTAGGTATAATTCACGATCAAAACTACGAGAAAAGGCTTAGTAAGGCCCAATGTTACGTACAGCTAGCCTCTAAATAAAAGGCCAAAGGGAAGAGAAAACAAGTTTCTCTTACTTCCATTTCTATTAGAAATTGACTAAAACATCGAAGGTCACGCGGCTGACACCACATTGGTGTCTAGTACTTTCTCCCTTTTACTGGCTAATCATTCTCGGTAAAATAAAAAAAATTACCCATTAATCTCAAAGACAAAATTTCAGTATCAACAGTTGACATCGTCTGAAAAGACGATTTATGCTATACCGTGACATTGTTTTAAGCTCTCATCATGAACAACGTAAGTCACAACAACAATGTCCACGAATGAGAGTTTTACAACGAGAGGGCCACGATGAGGATACCCACTAGGAATGCATATGAGAATAAAGTCCACCTAGAAGTGGAAGTTGACATGCAAGCCTGTATAGTAAATGTTGAAGTTCGTCTATACTAACAGTTATCTGTCCATATAGATGGACATTCGAGGCACTATATGATAAACGTTGTAGTCGCCAGTTTATTGGGACGGAAGTGGCGTATCGGTTGGTATTGACCCCTACATTAGCCGTAGTTCACAATGTTTTTACGTCTCCATGTTGCCCTATATCTCATGTGGTGGATCACGAAAATAGATTTTTTCTCTGCCTTTTCAAATCCTTTTTTCTTGTTCTATTTGCTCTAGTTATTGATTAGCTAGTTTAGGATAGGTATTCTTGTTAATGATTTATGCTGTTCTGTGTTTTATGTTGACAGTTCTTTGGATGTAATAGTCTTTCTTTTTAAGGTAGTTCAGCTCATTGTAAAAATCTCTCTATGCTTCTCATGTCTACCGACATGTTAAAATTAATTAGGATTGTATGTAAGGTTTATTGGGCTTAGGTTTGAATCTGAGTTGCTATATATACATAGTTATAATTTATAATTATTGTCTAGCATTTATGCTCCACCACCATTTTTTTTTTTTTTTGCACAACTGCTCTCAAATAATATGGGAGCCAAATACCGATTTTTGAGCTCGAACTCGTAACCGTGAAGTTGAAATGAATTAACACCAAACAAAATAACCAACTGCGTTCAATGCTCCACCACCATCCTTATTCAATAAATCTCTCATCTTCTCCATTAATGGCATCTTCAATCTGCTGTATTTCTCAACAATATCACAACTTTTGAAATTTGCTAAAGGTTTAGATAAGTTATATAGCTACATCATCCTAGAAAGCTTGTCATGGTCAAGAGTTTTAATTTAAATAATACTAAAACCTAATCTTCAACTTTAGGCTCACTTAGCTGTGAGATGGCGCAAGATATTCAATCTGGAGGTTCCAATTCAGTTTGCTAAATATGACTAAAATTCAATTGATGAAATAACCAATGAGATATAAGTCTTTTCATCTAGAGAGAGAGAGTCAAATTCAACAACGTAATGTTCTCTTTACCAGAACTCCAACAGAAAAAAACCTTACTACTTAATTAGAATGCATCTGATAGGCGACCCCTCGGCACCAAGCAACCTAAGAGGTAAGCAATGGATCGAATATAATCCCGGCTGGACGCCATCGAGCTTTAAGCCTTCGACGAGAATGGTTTCCTGAGCAATAAAGATGTTGTTAGTGTTTAGTTAATCTTGTCTTGTTCATTACTCGTATCTCAAAAGGAAGCCATAGATGTGTGGGAAAGACATTATCTGTATGAGAAATAGCCACAAATAATATGAACTGTGCCTGTTGACAAGAATCAAGAAGGAATACAAATGCAGAATGCCAACAATAAGATATGTGAAAAATGAAAATGAGGATTGTCTAAAAGCTTCCGGAACAAGTTTTGATAGAAGCGAAATGGGGTTAACATTCATTGACATGTCCTAAATATTGATGCCTATTTATGTGGCCAAAATGTGGCCCGAATAAAGCCAAATAAGTAGGCATCAATATTAGCATCACCTAAATATTTCTCAATAATAAATTTGACTAGGCAACAAGATTTTCTTCCTTCTCATATCAATTAACAGAAACCATTACTAATTAGAAAAATAAGACAATGCCATTTTTTAATTATAGAGAGTATTAGATAAAAGATAGCTCATAAGATGAAAATAAAATTGTCATCAGCATCCAGAAAAGAGAATGGCCTTGATCAAAATTCCAGGTAATTAAATTATCCAGAGACACATTCATTACCGAGTAAACATGCTTCATTTTTTACATTGAAGCTCTATCTCAGAAATTACCATTCCAATTCTGAATCAAGCAGTCAGAAAGAAGAAATTGAAGACTCTTTAAAATTTGTTTGAAAAAAATTCCTTACCCTGCCTTCTAAAAATTCAAGATGAGATGGAATAAGATCATCAAAGGCAGCAACTGATAAGTAGTCAATTCCTGCATGATAGAAGAAAACATTAGTTAAATCATTGAAGCCCCGTTTGATAACCATTTGGTTTTTTGTTTCTGGTTTTTGACATTTAAGCATATTCTCACTCAAATTTCCTACAATGTGTATCATCCTTCTGATACGATCCTCCGTGGGGTATTTAGGAATAGTTTAGTATTTATTAGTTATTTATTGGTATTTAATTATTAGTAAG
>JBBMEF010076708.1:0-10105 GCA_037832685.1 Sicyos baderoa | reverse complement strand
CTTTAATTGAATAAATTAATAAATTTAAACTACACGGATTAAGTTGTTACTTTTTTTTTGAAAGCAGATTAAGTTGTTACTCGAATCGTACAAAAAAAAAGTTGTTTTTTTTTTTAAAATACGTTTTTTCTTCTTTCTTCTTAACTATAATATAAGTTGAAAAAACTTTTATTTATTTTATATATCTAAAAAAACCTATATATTCGTCACCTGATAAAAAAAATACAGATTAATATTAAGACTGTCCGTACGTATTTGGCTGACATCATTAAATAATTTATAGTTTTCAAGTTTCAGGCCACTGTTTTCAATTCATTTGAAAAATAATTAATGTTGGGAGAATCGAAAAATAAATAAATTTAAGGCTTGTTTGATGGTTGATTTTAGAAAGGATATACAAATGAATATTTATTAATAAACGAGTAATCATAATTTTTCAAAATAAATATTAGTCTTTGTTACGTATATGCCTTGAACACATGGTTAATCAAAGTAAATCGTCGAATTTAATCATCTCACAAAATTGACTAACACATCTATAAATAAATTCCTCGACTTTATGACAGAAATTATAAAAAGATTATGAACCTAAAGGGGTAAAATGATATAAAATAACTAAAGCAATATGGGATTAAAAGTGGTTTTTAATTCAATAATACATGCATGCGAGAGAGAGAGAGAGTTTTTGACAAATACTAGGTGGTGAACATATTATATGCGAAAAAACAAATATAAAGGGATATGATTTTATTATTTTTATTATTATTTTTATTTTTATTATTTATATTTTAAATTTTAAATTTTAAATATCAATATAAGGATATGTAACATGCACAAAATCCAAAGTTAATATGAAAGGAAAAATTAATTAAGTGTAGTAGCCTTGGAGATTGAGCTTCATTTTATTTAAATCACTACACTTGATTCGTTGGACATGAGTATCTTTAGCCAAATGGAATTCCTTTTTTAATATACTGAAAGAAAAAAAATTAGGCATATTATTATTTTGTAGGAGAAAATTATAATCTATTATATAATCTATTTATATAAAATCTAGAGAAATTATATTAAATAGATCATTTTAAAGAAATATTTTTAAAAATAGGTGGTTTACCTTTATTTTTATATATATATATATATATTTCGTAAATACAATTTTACTCTTTCCTTCCTTAAATACTTTTAATGGGTAGAAAATTTATTTCATTCATAATCGACAAATTAGTGTTACAAATTTATAATTGATATGTAAGACAGATTTATAACCTATAAATATAATCATACAAGAGTTTTTAATAATTCTCGGTCAATAGCGTTTCAATACTCACTAAATAAAGTTGATTAACCATCATGAAGTGGCTTAATGATAAAAAAAAAGGTCTTGAATGTGCTTAAGAACATAAATTTAATCCGTAGTAATATATCTATCTAGAAATTAATTTTCTACGAATTTTTTGTAAGGTCTACGATATATATCATGTCGTATTAATTGAGGTACATGCAAGTTAGACCGTCACACAAATAAAAAACTAAACAAAGTTGATAACGTGATAAATATTTGACATATATAATAAAAAATCGAGATAAACATTTTATGGGTCTCACACATTTATTTATTATTTTTGCTATGAAAGACTCCTAAATTGGCATTCAGGTGGTATATGTTGATGTTAATTATAAAATTTGAATGTTTTTGAAAATAATATAAAGTTAGAATATGTTTTTATAAAATAATATGAAATTAGAATGCCAATTGAGGGGTGGGAGGGGGCAGAGGGCTTTTTGCTGGTGGTTGTTTCATCAAAGTCAAATGAAATATTGTTTGATTTCTCTCTTTTTATTCTATATATTATTATTGCTTCATGAGCTAAGCAACAATAATTCAAAATCAATACTGATTGGTTCTCACTTTTGTTTTTTTAAAAGAAATACAATAAGGGCCAAATACCCCCAATTTTTTGACCTATCAAAATATACATAACTCATAATACTAAAAATAACATATAATATAATCAATATCGTCCAAACTTTAACATATAACTTAAATTATTTAAGTATATATTTTATAGGGTAGAAGGGCCAGTTTGGCCCATATAGACATGAGTGTAAATGGGAAGGGTTATATTCATTTTTATTGTTTGTCCCATGAACTTCCATAAGTCCACACAACTTATATTCAACTCCACGCGTGAGCCTACATTTTTATTTTAATATTTAAATATTAAAAAACTATTCAATATCTATCTTTTTATTTAAATAGAAACTTAAATAATTTTCTTTCTATCCCATCAAACATAACTTTATTATTAAAAAACTATTAAATATCTATTTTTTTATTTAAATAAAAACTTCAATTATTCTCTTTTCATCACATCAAACATAACTTTATTATCACTTTTATTTTCTTTCCTTCCCTTAAACATAAATTTATTCTCACTTCTCTTCACATCCCATCCCAACCTAATCCAATCCATCCCTTCAAAACTAGACATGCCTTAAAGAGTCGCATGCTCGTCCCCCAAGACGTGATATTGAAATACATCAGAGATTTTTCTAATTTAAATGTACTCACAATTTACTTTAAATTATAATTATTTTAATATATAAAAAGAAAAGAACATAACAAACAAACATATAGTCTTTTTTTAGTATAATATATCAGAGATTTTTCTAATTTAAGTGTACTCGTAGTTACTAATTTAGTTAATATAGTTGAAAGAAAATTAAATAGATTTTTTAGTACAGAGGAGAATTAAGCACTCAAACGATAGATTAAATTCAAAATGTTAGTTAAACTATATTCTATTTTTTAGTATAATTTGGTTTACAATCAAACAATGAAATCATTGTATCACTTATTTTTTCGATAATAAGTATATAATATATATATTATATATATATATATATATATATATATATTATATAAACAATATTCTCTTTTTGTTGAAGATACCACCGTCTTAATAATCGATTGGAGGAAAAATGAAGTTTTCCGAGTAAAACAAAAGATAAAAATAAAAAACCGAGTTGTCAATTTACTAAAAGTTGTAATGTATTTTTACTTTACACTCCAGAGTTCAAACCCGTGACGCTAGTGTTGAACTAGTTTACAACCAAATGATGAAACTATTATGGCACACTAACCCTTATTCTTTTTTTTATTCAAACAATTACGTTATCGTATCATCAATAAAAAAAATATTATTAACATAGGTGTAGTTTAGAAAAGAGGTTGCTAATAAGATTTATTACACTAAATTTTAATAACAAAGATCGATGATATAATTAATTATCTTGTTTGGTGTTAATTCATCTCTCTTCTCCTCGTTTGTATTAAAACTTAGACTAAATTCTAACTTTCATATATTATAATCAGCAAACATATTCACTTATTGTTCTTTTTATTATTTTCTTCAAATATACTCTTTAAAAAGTTTTACTAAATGCAAAAAGAAAAAGAAATTATGATGGTTAAGTGCTGTTTAATGTTTTTCTTTCTATATGGGGGATTTGCTTATTGTGGAAACTTTACTTTTATGGCAACCCCCTAAACCAAAACCCTAACTTTTTCTACACAACCCAACAAACAGTACTGTTTATATATAGTAAATTAAAGTCACATATTACTTAATATAACCCAATGTTTAATTTTGTAAATATAATACTGACACATATATATTTGATTAATTAAATGATCACTACTACTGTTTATATAATAAAGTTTTATTATTATGTGGTGTGACACATCTTTTGATATAATTAATTAAGGTTATTCCGTACAGCTCTTTGGTTGGACAGCAATTTCCTAGAAATTTCGTTCTCTTGTGGGGAAAACGAGTTATCACTTTAAATCATCTTTGATTTTATAATAATGTTTCAAAAGGGGAAAAGGATAATTATTTTAGTTTTTTTTTTTTTTAAAGGTTAATTATTTTATAAGCAGAAGGCAAAACCTCCCCCATTTGACACCAAAAAAAAGCATAAACATTTGATTAATTAACCTACACTTTCCTAATTTTGTTTAATCCCATGATCTGGCTTGGTTTTATCTTTGCCCTGGTCCTAATTTAATTATAAGTGTTGCCAACATGAGCAGTTACTCAACGACATTAGTGTATGTTCCATGACCAAAAGATCATGGGTTCGAGTCTCCTCTCTTAATTGATGTAATCTATGATTGTGTCTAATTAAATTAGTTTGGACTTTTTTAAGTACAAGTCTTCGTGTTAGTTTTTTTGTTTTACCAAAAAATTTCTTACCAATGAAAATAGTTGGCAATCATCTATTCGAACAAGGTATCACATAGAAGATTTTTTTTAACCATACAAGACTCATTTATTGAATAGTCATTTCTTAATTACACTTAAGTATATTAAAGCTTTGTCATGCAACCTTCTCAATTATATTTAAGCCCATCCAAAAACTTAATTAAGTACAAGTTCATTTAAATTACATTCGAGCACACAACAATCCTACCTAAGTACCTATCATTAAAGAAACATTTTTTATTAAGCCCCCCTCACCACAACACTTTATTTATATATATATATTCAATATCACTAGCCCATTTTATAAAAAAATCTTACAAAAAGTACTTTATTATAAGATTCATTAGCCGATTCCATAAAAAAATCTCACAAAACCGTCATGAGATAGTTCAATTGGTCATAGAGAACTTTAAGTGGATAAGGTGATGGGTTCAAATCCCATACTAGGAATTAATTTCAAATTAATACCTACGAGTTTTCTTGACATCCAAATATTGTAAAGTCAGACGGTATGTCTCATGACATTAATCGTATTTGTGCATGCAAGCTGGTTCGAACAGTCACGAACATAAAAAAAAAAAAAAAAAAAAATAAGATTCACCAGAGCACTTCATCAAGCTCAACTATTGAATGTCATATATTTTGAGGTTCACTAAATTCTTTGTTTTTATACCCAAGGATTCTACACAAACATGATAAGTTAGATGTTCTCCTCTAATACCACTTATCTTTTAAACCGACAACTTTCGATAAATTTTCACATTTATTTAATATTGTCCATTTTAAGCATAAATGTTTCTCATAGCTTTAATTTTGATTTCATCTAGTAAAAAATTTCATATTTATATAAATAGTTGTCCACCGCATTTATCTAACTAATATGAAACTACATTTTCTTTCTATTCTCCATCTTTGTTGTTTTTTTTTTTTTTATATATATTTGTGATTGTCCAGGCCAGCTTGCGCGCACTTCGACTAATGTTACAGGATATACCACCTAACCCTACAACATTTGGATGTCAAGAAAATTCGTAGAAAATTATTCCTAAGTACCACCATGAGATTTGAGTCTATCACTTTATATATCCTAAAGACCCATTTGACCAATTATTGTTCTTCCTTAATAATAAAATTAAACATACACTTACTTTTAGTCTTATTTTGTTTAATTTTCTTTTAAGAAAAATACAACAATTGAGAATAATATTACAAACTGATATTCTTTTTTATACGTGAAACGTCGGTTCTGCAAGGTTAAAAATATAATGTGATAATTCAAATTTTGTATTGTCCAATGACATTATCACGATTATAACATTGCTTCCATCACTTTAATTTGGAGAGCATTTTTGTAGCTTTTTTAAATTTTTGTATACCCCTGACATACCGTAATATAAGTATCGTTTCGAAAAAAATTGTGAATGACATCAATAGTTGTGAGCATTGTAGAAATTTTAATGAGCTAATTTGTTCTTTACTACACAGTTGACTAATCGCGGCCTAAAAGTTATATGTTTCAAATCTATACTTTAACGTCTTGTTTGAATAAAACAAAATAGTAGTAAATAATTAGGTTGATTAAATTTGTAAGTTGTTGTCTTTTTTTTTAAATAAAAAATTTGTAGGTTGCTAATTTTTTTCTTTAAACAAATCCTAATAACGTATAGGCACGTTTAATTCAATTATATAAAAAATAGTCAAAATGTTAATAGTACATGGAATTGTAGGATATGTTTGGCTTTGAAGGGATGAGTTGGGTTGGGTAGAGATTGGATGGGAAGAGAAGAAAAGTGAGAATAAATTTATGTTCGAGGAGAATAAAAGAAAAGAAAAGTGATAATAAAGTTAGGTTTGATGCGATAGAAAGAGAATGATTGAAGTTTTTATTTAAATAAAAAAATAGATATTTAATAGTTTTTTAATAATAAAGTTATGTTTGTTGCGATCGAAATAGAATTATTGAAGTTTTTATTTAAATAAAAAGATAGATATTGAATAATTTTTTAATATTAAAATAAAAACGTGGAGTCCACGCATGGAATTGAGTAAAAATTGTGTGAACTTATGAAAGTACATGAGACAAACAATGAAAAATGATATAATCATTTCTATTCTCTCTCATGTCTATGGGCCAAACTCGCCCGTAGGTATACGATTATTGTTTTTCATAATTATATTATTTAAACAAAGAAGAGAGAACCTTTCTTTAAAAAAATATATGATTTGACTATCACAATTGACTCCAAAAAAAAGCTTGTGTTCACACATGAATTGATTTTTTTTTTTTTTTGAAATAGAATGGTAGAATAAATCATTTGATTGTTCATTATTGTATTTTTATGATATAATTATTCCATACCCTATTGGAATACACATATTTTTATTAATTCCATTATTGTGATGTATTATTGGTCCTCCAATTAGTTTTTACTTGCTTTCTAATTATATTATTACAACATTTGAAATGTGTATTAACTTCAAGGATTGCATTGGTACAAATATGTAAGATATTGTTTATGAATCAAGTAATATTGATTATATTGTTACCGTAAAGGACAACCTTAACTTAGTAAGAAAATTAAGCATATGAACTTAACGAACATATGAGAAGAAAAAATTATTAATAATATTGATTTTTATGTGTTCATATGTGAAATATCATTAAAATGTATGATGAATGTCAAAGATTAATCGCAAAAGTTTAAGAGATTATAATAAAGATGACTACATACTTGTCATTAATAAGTAATTACAAATGGATAACTAAAATAAAAATAAACTTGATACATAAATATAACATTTGAAAAAAATTTATTTACATTCAAATAATATTTCATATATTGAATTGATCTCAAGTTTTCATCGTCCGTCCGTCAACTTTCAATTTAAAAGGAGAGAATAACTTAAATAGACTTGTTTCATTTAAATATAAAAATATAAATAAGTATTATGAAATAAATGTTTTTTCTTTTTTATATTTAAGTTAGGAAGATAGTACAATTTGTCCAAATTAAAAAGAGAAGAAGATAGTACATCACAAATGAGTTAATTATTAATATAATAATAGTTGAAAAAAAGTAATTAAATATTTTAAAATTTTAGTGCATTTTCTAATTATGGCATGGAGCTCATAATTGCCTGAAAATGGAAAGGAGCAAAAAAAAGAATAGACACGTGTCAAACGATAAGAGGAAGTAACATACGTGGACATCCTAGAAGTGGAAACAGCAGATAAATTCCCTCTTCTAGGGTTCCACAAGCTACGTGTCGGTGATCTATTCGACAAAACAATTTCCAATTTTTCCTGGATTTCGCGAGTACGAGGATAGCCCATCCCCACGCGCGAAATAGCGCGTGAGTGAAACGCGCTCTGCCGTATCGACACGTACGAAAACTAACAGACTCCAGGATTCGCTGTCAGACCCCGACACGTCTCGAATTGATTTGCCCTAACGACATGTCGGCTCAAGAAAGCGAGTACGGATCCTTTTTGTACTCGCAGCGATTCGGCTCGGAATAAAAAAAAACCAAAAACCATAACTGGTTTTGGAGTGCGCCCAGGTTTTGGCACAAATGAGAAAGCTGTCAATAGAAAACCACTTTCAGCTTCTTTTTTTTTTAAATAAAAAATATTTGAAGCACATAATGCAACAAACAAATACCATAAAAAATATTGTATTTAGAGAGAGAAAGAGGGTTTTTTTTAGAGAGAGAAAGAGATGAACATAGAAAACCCACAAGAAGAAGCAAATCTGCAGACCCATAAGCAGCTAAAAATCCAATCTTTTTAGCATTTTTTTGAAGTTTTTTGCTTCTCTTCATTTCCAAGGTTTTTGGATCTCCAATTTGGTGGGTGTTTGGGTTTTTTATGACCCTTTTGTTGAAATTGGGGTTTGAAGATTATTTGAGGGAGAGAAAAAAGAAAATGGGAAGAGGGAAGATTGTGATTAGAAGGATTGATAATTCAACAAGCAGGCAAGTGACTTTTTCAAAGAGAAGAAGTGGATTGTTGAAAAAAGCTAAAGAGCTTTCAATTCTTTGTGATGCTGAAGTTGGATTGATCATTTTTTCAAGTACTGGCAAACTCTATGATTATTCCAATACCAGGTTAGTAGATCCCTTTCTCGCTCTTAAATTCTTCTTTTTTGCTCTTTTAATTTTACTATGAATAAGTTTTAGCAGCTGGCTTAGTGCCAAATCGAGCTTTAATTCGATAATTGATATGTATTTTCGACTATTATATCAAAGGTTCGAAACTCGAATCTCATATGTGTTAGAATTCAAAAGAAGAACAAAGCAACTGGGTTTGCTTTTTTATGACTTTTTTTTCTTCATTGCAGTAATATTGGTGGGATGTGTGAGAAGAAACCCTATGGATTTTAATCAAAGTTATAACTGAAAATATATTGCTTAATTATTCAAGATTAATAGCTTTAGGAAATATTTTGGGGGTTGCATTAAAATATCATGTGTGTGTGAGATAAATAATAATTTTGTTCTGGAGGGATATTTGATTTCTTTTTTCTTGGAATGTGAATGCATGCGAGGACTAAACAAATCTCTAAATAAGATTATTATTTTGGTGTTTTTTTATTAAAAATATTTGTGGGGAAGATTTGAATTTGTAATTTTGTTGTTTAATTCTAAATCGTACATAATACCATTAAAACTATGTTAGTTGGTTGAACTTATAATTGGGATATTCTTAAGTTTAGAGAAAATGAGTTAAAGACGAGATTATTAATTTTTTTTTTCTCAACAATTCAAATATGAGATTATTTCTGCATGTATTTTTCAACCCTTTTTTGCATGGGCATAAATGTTAATATTGTGAATTTTTTTCCCATTTTTCTGCTGTACTTTTTGAATTCTTGTGATAGAAATGAAAGCATTTAGGGATGTGTTAGCATGTTGAGAGTTATTTTGAGTAATTAAAATTGGGAGTTGTTGCAAAAAATTTGTTTGGATGTAATTTTGTTTATAAAGGAGTTAGAGATCATTACTGATTTGGATGTTAATTTAAAATAAGTAGTTATTTTGAGTAATTAAAAAAACTAACAATAAGTTGTTTTGAAAAGTTAGAAAGGAGTAGTTAGCGGTGAATTATTTTGAGTAGTTATAAATTAATAATAAAAAATAAACAGTTATTTTGAATAATAAAAATGAAAAGTTATATTGTTTAATTTCAAAAAACTCGTTTGGATGTATTTCCTTGGAAGTAGTTAAGAAATATTCATTTTAAATTCTCCATAAATTTGGCAAACAGATGCCCCATTAACCTTATAGTTAAAATTATATGTTTATTTTTTTTGAGATTACAACTGTTGGGATAAGCGATTCGAACCCAAGATCTCTTGGTCATGAATCTACACTAATATCGTTGAGCAATTGCTATTGTTTGCAAAATTATATGTTTATGGTAGTTGATTCAAGTACTATCTATTATGTATTTTAAAATAAATATTTATTTATTTTTAATTCTCTCTCTAGATCCATTTGTACTTTCTGAACTTCCTAGGAAGTGAGTGGTGGATATAATAGATTCTCTTCACAAAAGAGCATGCCTTTTTCAGCTTTGTGTGTTTTGTGTTAATAATTTTGTATTTTGAGTCTTGAAATTTGGTTTTAAGAAAATTGTCATATGAGATTTCCTTTAATTGTCATATACTTTTGTTGATATCTTTTTCATTTTTGTTTCAATTTTTGAAAACATATATAGGTTTTGATATTTCAGTATTCTCTATCTTGTTCAACTTTATGAGAATAAATCTGATTCTGAATTACTATTTTGTATTTTCTGCGTCTGAATTATTTTTTTTTTCATGTGGTTTATTTTG
>JBBMEF010076697.1:0-10106 GCA_037832685.1 Sicyos baderoa | reverse complement strand
ATGAAGACGTCCCACCGCGACGATGATCGAAGGTTGAAGAAGACGACTGCGTGGAAGAAGAAATCGAAAGGGAATGGATTTTCAGTCTGAAATCGCGAGCAAGGGGAGGGAATTCGCGTTCCTGTCGGCAGCAGGGCACAACTTTCCTTTAATTACAAAAATGTCACTCTGCGGTTCTTCTTATAAAATAATAATCCGCCTTGTATTGTCAAATAACTTCCGATAGTTAAGTTGGTTTGACTCTTACCTATCCCAGTAAAGGCCTTGGTTCAAATCCTAGAAGCAGCAGAATTTAAAATTTAAATCCAATGCTTAAAATTAAAAGAAGTTCAACTTTATAGTGTTTGTCAAGATAGTATGCATGAGTTTCTAACAGGTATGAGGAGAGTTAGGTTTGTTCTGTCGAGAAACTACTTACCGGGTATTTTTATATTTACCATTTATTTATATGATTTCTTTTGCAGTATGGCGGCGGGGTCGTGGTGACGACACTTATTGATAAGGCTATAGTCTTAATTCTAGAACTCAGTTGGTCAGGTTCCCCATATGTGCGGGGTTGTGGTTACAACATATTCAATCACTATAAAAATGATAGATTCAATCACCAGAAAGTTGATATAGTAATCACTAGCAAACTAATTGAGTCAATCACTAGTAAACTGATAAAGTCAATCATTAACAAATTGATTGAAGTGGACTTTTCGGTCTTTTTAAGCATACCGTTTCCTTTTATGTCCTTAATGAATTAGTTTGGAAAATTGATTATGAAAATTGATTGAATGTTATCAACAGAAACTAATTGAAGACTATCAACTAAAAATTGATAGAAAAGTTTTTTGGTCATTTTACAAAGGAAGCCCAATTTTTATGATATATATATATATATATATATATATATATTATCAAAAAAGTGCTATTGGTGGTAATTTTTTGATCTTTTTTTCTATTCATGCAAAACGCCCTTTTTTTATTGTACCAAATAAATTGATCGCTATAAGTTTTTTCAAAATAAACAATTATAATTATTTGTTTTAGCATTAATAATTTGCACATTCATTTATTAAATAATATGAAATTTTACCTCAAAATCAACTGAATAACCTAATATTTCAATATAAGACATATTGTTAGATCATAACCGTTCTTGTTTAGCCGTGAGGTTTTATATAAGCTATAAATTAATTATATTTAATAAACATCAACCATTGGATAACCTAATTTTTTGTATGGGGTTAGAGGTTGGATACCCAACCCCACATATTGTCCAAAACCTAATCTTTGTTGGACTAGAATAGTAAATGTAATTATGCATCTCTCCATTAATTATGTCGGTTTTTGTATTTTTGAATAGTTTTTAAAGATGTGAGTCTGAAAAAAAAAGGAAATCCTAAGATGTATAAATGAACTAACTATTTATTATATGAGTTCATTAACGAATTAAAATTGATCGGACATCTCGATAGTGAAATGATTATGAAAACACTTTTTCCTTTCAATACTAAATATTTTGTGAATATAATGTATGACTTATAACTAAGAAGTGATGAGTTAAAGTCTTTCGTGAACTAAAAAAAACAAAAATTCACGTCCAATATAATCCTCCATTGTTTGATTGATATACATACAAAAAAGAGAAATCAACATTGATGCGGTGGTGTGCCTAAACCATTCCAAATGTGGATTGTCATTTTTATATGAGTTCGTGTTTGTCACTGAACATATGCTCGGAAAATGCTAACATAAAAACGTCACCCACTAATTATAATTTAGTTGCGAGTTAATGGTCCATAACGTTTGACACTCCATTATTAGCCTCCACCGTTTGGCTGCCCCTTGACCAACACTTAGAGCATTATATATATGAAATTTTGATCGACTTTTGAAAGGTTATATATGTGTCAGGATCTCACAATTGTCTAACATTGAAAAAGTGGGGAGTCCTACAAACAGAGATATGGATTATTCTCCTCATTACCAATTGGTTTTGAGATGAAACTTTATATTCTCTAATATGGTATCAGAGCCTACAAAGGCCAAATGAGTATCGGTCCAATAAAAATGAAATAAAGATCACATTCAAAATTTATGAACCTAAAAGAAATACCATCTTAAGAAGTATGTTACGATCTCACAATAATATGAGTCTTGATTGGCCTTGGACTGACTCTTAGAGGGTTGTATGAGCCTTGGCCAACCTTTGGAAGGTCGTCTTGACCCCTTGAAAGGTCAAGACTCTATAGGACCAATCCTTAAATGGTTGTATGAGCATTGGATGATCCTTGAAAGATTATATGGAGCCTTTGGTTATTTTTGGACTTAGACTCAACATCAACTTCTACCTCAAAATTGTCCATTAAATTTTACTGTGATGGATTTCAACCACCACATAATGCATTTTTTGTCAACTTATGTGTCTAATCCGACTCAATTTCTGGTTCTAGTTTTTCACATTTTCGGAAAGAGTAAGAAAAGGCCTTTTTTTAGGATTTCTGTTTGTTAGTTGAATTATATGAAAAAAAAAAAAAAAAAAAAATACTAAAGTTTCATTTGATAGGGACAAAACTAAAGGCCCACCACAAAGTCAAATGAAAATGACAAAACCAACTTCTTATCCCTAACATTCTTCTTTGCAATTGATTGTGTAGGGACTTTCATTATGTCCATTGCTTTTGCTTTGCTTCCATTGATGTCCTTTTTTGTAGCATTCTTTTTTGTGATGTAGAAGAGAATTTCTGTCATTTTTTGAACTTTGAGAATAGAACTCTTGGAATTTGACTTCAATAGTCACTTTTATAACGACGTGTCCACGTAAAATGTTTGCTTCTCGATGTTTCGATCTTGTAATGTTTTGATTGCTTCTCGATGTTACGATCTTGTAATGTTTAGTTTTCGAACCTTGTAATGGTTTGTGTTTTCCTTTTTAAGATGACGTTTGATTGAATAGTAGATATATCTTAGAAGACAAGTATGGAAAACTACACTTAGTTGGGTGTCAAATTTTCCATTTGATTACACTTATTGATATATAACACGTGTCATTTTTATAAAGATTTTCTTTTCCCCTTAAGCACTAACAATATTGGGAGGTTGTGGATTTGAACCTACGATCTCTTAACTCGGCTAGGCCAACTTTTGCAAAGAAAAAAGTTTATATTGTTCTTCTTTAGTTGATATTGAAAGAAAAGAAGAATGAAAATAGTGCTAAAAATAGTGTTTGAGAGAAATTTATGATTCCACTTATTCCAACAAATAATGCATATTCATACCTAACAAATAGCTAGCTTAATCTATGACACACCATCAAACAAAAACACACTTGAAAATGATTTACAAAGATGCTTGTGTTACAAATCAACAATATCATATCAAACTTATCTAAAACTTCTTATCAGAGGAACAATTCTACAAGATTATTTCTGCATCTACTTTGATGCAGTGTTGTTATTAAGAGGGCTCTTTCCCAGACCAGATGGTTTAGCATCTGCACTTCTATGACCCGGTGTCCCTCGTCCCCCTGCTCGAGGACTGAGCTCTCCTTTAAGCTCGCTCACCCGAGGGCTAAAAGAGCAATGAGGGCTGTCAAAACTTTTACGGTCACGTGTTGGTGTTGCCGTTGAGCTTGAGATCTTAGGACTACTAATATGCCTAAACTCGCCACGGCTTCGGGTGATAACCTCGTCTAAAATCTCTCCATCCCCACCAAATGAGGCCCCGGCACCAAGCTCGGCTTCCTGTTCACAGAATAGTATCAAACATGTCAATCATCTTGGTGATTGGTAATCATATTCATAGGGATGTATCTAAATGCATATAAGATAAAATTTACAGATCTTGACATGACTGTAGGCTAAGTTTAATGTAAATTTCAAGTGAGAATAGGACAATAGGTAGCGTTACCGTTGCAAGATTGAACGGTAAAGCTGGTGCTTCTTCATACTCGGCAGCATCGAGATCTTGAAGATGTGCACCTTTGAAGAACTTGGGAAGAAGGTATTGTCGAACCGGGATGAGGAGCATGATCATCAGAGGAAACATGACCCCAGCTATAGGAACCCATGTTAGTCCAAAACATATGAACAAATATACAGTTTGGAAAATGGTAAAAAGTACAATGGATTTGAATGGCACGGTTTCGACGAAAGTCGCGTGGTAATCCTCAAGAACTCTGCAGTTGACAGAAAAAAAAATGTTGGTTATTTGGTGAAACATATCAAATTGATAAGTAGAATAGGGATTAGAAGTTTTCATTACTTGTATCTTCTGCTGGGTGCAGTGAAGAGCAACAAAATTCTTTCCCAAAACTGGTTACCAGGCAAGCTTTCGATGGCCATAAAGGCGAAGTAACCCCATAGGACCGCGGTCGGGATCTTTTTCAGAACCGGCATGGCTGCGACACATCCTCCTACCATTGCAGCTTGAAGCAAATTACTGACACGCTGTTCTTTCACCTCAACGGGCAATAGATCATCAATTTCCTTTTCAATGTCGAATACAGTCTCATCGACTGGAGCATCGAAACTGCCCATGCTAGAAGCTGCTTGAATGGTTGTCTCTTTTAGCTCATTCAGTCCCTGCTCAAAAGTTTCAACATAACTTAGTTGCATGAGCACTTGGTGTATTAAATTGAGAGTAATTCATAGATGTTTAAGATCGTCGTATGTTAATAGGTGCACTAAGGTGCAATAGCCTACTCTGAGACTTAGATGCAAGACACAAAAAAAATGCATGAATTTTTTTAACATTCATAAAGAAGAGCTCAAGGTGCAAGGCAAGGTGGTAGACCTACACCTTGAACCCGGGTACGATCCTGAACGATCCTTTTAAAACAATCCATGTCTGAACACTTATTCTTAACCGTTCACAAAAGGAATCAGTTTCAAGTTTTTAGAAGTACGAAAAATTCGGCGGCTTACACGAACTGCAGGCTGCTGGTAGATTAGGGGGGTCTGCATTTGTTGGTATGCTTCTTGCATACTTCCATACAACTGTCCAAGGCTAGCATTCTTTCGCATACTACTCCGTGCCCTTTCTACGAGTTTATTCCGCAGCAACTGAAAAATAAGCCAGAATCTTTCAGTAAAACACTAAAGAAATATATTATTCAACAACAAATTGATGAAGACAATCAACTTGAAAAGATTATTTGGACCAGACCGACCGGTTTACCTGGTGTTTGAGAGTAGCCAGGCTCTTTGTATGCATTGGAGACTGTGGGATGACTCCATTGGATGGAGGAATGCCAAGAAGACCACATAGTAATGTCTGAAATAAAAAGACGAGATTCGAACCGTTATAACTATGTCGAAAAGAAAACATGGAGATAAGGAAATTGATAATGGGATTCATTTTCATACCAAGAACCCCAATAGAAGTAAATCATAATGGTAAGAAGATGGTTTCCTCAAATTGAACTCTTTCTGCTGAGCAAGTTGTGATGCAACACTATGGTCGAAATAGTACAGCACCGCAATCATCGTAGCCGGGATGAAAGCTCCACATATATAAAAAACTGGAACGTCAAGCATATCCTGAAAGGTTACAGCGAAAAATAGTCATATTTCAGTTGAAAATGAGAAGAGAGGAACATGATGAGGCAGAGATTTGGAAAACTGATGAGCCCTTACATTGATAACAGTCCAATTGTCGTACGCACCGGGAGACCATGGATTCGGGCTGAAGAGCCGCCTTGGGATTCCTTCTGGGACACTTTTCGTAGGTATATAGGAAATACCTGTCCAAACAAGAACCATGAGCGGCACTCCATAGTCTGCTATCAAGCTTCTGAGCCACCCTGCCAAAATAATGAAATGAGTTGACCTTTTCATCTGTTTCATGTGACAAAATTGCCAACTATGAAGAACATTCTTAAAGGTCTCATCTTTTAGATATCTTTCTAATCGTACCAGATCCATATCGCCACGACCGTGCTTTTCGACTCCTTAAAGCAGTGAGTAGAAGGCCAAATGACAATACCAAAGCAAACATCCCATTGGCAAACCTCCAAGAAGGTATAAACTCGATCAACTTCCTATTTTCCCGCTCTGGGATGCGAAACTCGTCCACAAGTCCCTAAAAACAAAGTCAAAAGCTCAACTTATATAATCTTATTTTTCATATTTAATGGAACCAATCTTATTAGACAATGAAGCCTGTAAAATCAAGAGAAAAGGGGAGTGCACATTTCTTACTTTAATTGCTTGCTGCATGAAAAGCATCGCAATTAGCAAACCGAACAATTCCCCGGCCAGACGAGTGAACCTATTGATGATGGAGCAAGCTCCTAAGATAGCCATTAAGAACAGCAAGGCTGCAGTCCAAACACACACCCTAAAGATTGACATGTTCATTACAAAGTTGTGTCATGTGTAACAACAACAACAACAAGCATTAGAGAATCCAAAACAGACCAATCCTACTTTATTGTTTTAGTGAAAAGCATACCATCCACTCCATGCCAGAAACAGATTCCGACCCAACTCGGGTCGTTCCTTGGCAAAATTAAACATAAAGGTGTACATAATAACAGTAGGCTCAGCAACTCCCAAGATTAGCAATGGTTGGCCTCCAATAATGGAGTGAATGATCCCACATAGAGCTGTGGAGGCCAAGGTTTGAACTGCAGTCAACACCCCATCTGCCAAAAAAGAAAAAAACAACATTAATCAAAGAATCAATCCAAACCCCATCAAAATCTTTCTTTCTAACAAGTTAAGTGTAACAGCCCGACCCATTGCAAGTCAAGATATTATCCGCTTTGGTTCCACTGGCCTCACGCATTTTCTCTCTATGCGGAGAGAAATAAATCCGTGAGGTCAGTGGGCCAAAACGGACAATATTTTGGCTAGCGATGAGTCGGGCTGTTAACATTAGGATCATGATGTTACAAATCCAAAAACAGATCTAATTTGTTCTCATCTCACCAGTACTTCTCTCCAACTGTTCACCAAATGAAATGACAGGAATTGCAGAGGCAAAGAATATGTAAGTAGTGGGAGCCAGAATCCTAAAAACCAACAAAAAAACAGCAAGAATCCACATTCAATACTCAAAACAAATTAAACAAACAGCAAAGTAAAAATGAACCCAAAATCCAAAAACTATATACCTATATCCAGCTCTGAATCCACCAGTCCAGTCTTGTTTGTAACACAGTAACCTCCCTTTCAGGTCATTCTTGATTCCACGAAAAGGAACAAAATTTTCCTCCATGGCCTCAAAATGGGTCTTTCTTTTTTCACTTCAAAATCTCTCTAAAAGCAACAAAATAGTGAAAAAAAATCAGCTTCAACTTCCTCTAGGGATCTTCAAAGGCATTGCTGATTAACAGCAAAGATGGGATTTTTATGAACTCAAAAGTAAGAAATGGGAAATCAGTTACATGATTGAATGGGTTGGAAAGAATGGAAGGTGATTGAAAGAAGAAATATGAGGAACAGAGGAAATGGGTGTGTGTAGAGAAAGAAGCAACATTGTGGGATTAAATAAGCTACAAAAGGAGTTTGAGAAATTGAAAGAGGAAAAGAAGGGGCGGTGGGGAAGGGTAGATTTGGTGGCGACATGTCGAGAATTCCACATTTATAAGATGAAAACATGTCGAGTATTGATTTTTCACATTTTCGCAAGTCAACAAGAGGCATAAAAATAAATTTAAGGTTTGAAACTAATCTTTACATCGATATTAAACAAAATTGGTTTAATAATATAAATAATTTTATTACAATTATAAATAAAATTGAAACATATTTTTGAAATGTTTAGAGAAAGTAAAAAAAATTTGAGACAAAAAGAGAAAAGGAAAAGTTTGTTGAATCAATTTTAAGTTTTTTTTTTCTTTTTTTAATTAATCAATTGAAATTAAATAAATCTTAAAATTTAAGAAATTTGCACGGGCAAATTTCCTACTATACATTAGAATTATAGTAATTTTTTAAAAATATTGTAAATATAGCAACTTTTTTTTGATAGAGTCTATCAGACATTATTGATGGAGTCTATTGATGGACAGACACTATTAATGGAGTCTATCAGATACTATGGATGAAGTCTATCAATCTGATTTTGCTATATTTACAAATATTTTCAAAAAAATGTTATTTATGCAATTGTTTTGCGTTATTGTAATATACATGCAAATTCCCCTAAAATTTAAGAACTAAAATTTAACTTTTAAAAATTTTGAAACTAAAATGGAACAAAATTTAATTTTCAAAAATAAAATTTTGAATTTTGAAAATTTAAAATTCAAAATAAAACAAATGGGAACACAAAAATATTATTTTACTCTTTAATAAATTAACTTAATATTGTTTTAAAACAAGTGGCAAAATTCAAATGTACTTGTAAAAAATATAATTTACAATTATTTTAAACTATGGTAAATCGGGGAGAAGGTATCATCTGTACTCTGAGCATTCCAGCTTCCATGGGACCCTTTCATATGGGTAAAGTCAAAATGCCATATCATCACCATTTATTTTCATTCTCCATCAATTGAAGATTCTTTTAAAATAGCATAAACAAAAAATATACCTCATATAGAGTTATTATATTTGATCAATATATAAATAAATTCAATTCAAATTGTTATTTACTTAAATTTAATTTTCTGCCAACAAAATTATAGCTTTATTGACATTTTATACAATTTAATAATGAATTGACATTATAATCAAATGGTGAGAGATCAAACTATATAGTTTACCATACTAGTCCGGGCGTGCACACAAACTGACCTAAATAATCATGAATTAAACAAAAAAGATCTTAAAAAAACAAAGTCAAAGCTCGCGATTCTTTAGTACATACTCTGTGCTAACTCCAATAATACAGAACAAATGAATAAAGAGTTAATAAACTTATGTTTTTAAGTAGGGTTTGTTTTTTTAATGATTAAACTAATAAAGGGCTAAGGTACTGTTAAAATTTTAATAATGTATTTCATTCTGTATACATTTGTAGGTTATGTATTTGCAAATTGTAATTCTATTTAATTAAGTGGAGAAGGTTAATGGAGATAAATCATAATATATAAAAGTTTGAATTGCTAAACTCCAATGGTTCTTAATTAATTAAACCAAGTAAAAATTAGAAATTATGTTTAGTGTTTGCTTTAATTTGTAAATTAAAATCGAGCTTTCTTTTTGTTAGCACAATTGCATTGTTTTTAGTACAAGCACAATTACAATTGAGTGTTATTATTATTATTATTATTATTATTATTATTTAAATCAATTACAATTGAGTGTTACTACTGTGAACTTGTTTGGATTCTTCTTGGCATACTTTTAGTAGCTTTTGTTATCTTAAAATTTACTTTCATTTCTAATCTGGTCTTAAGTTTAATTTTTTTAGTCTACAATATTAACAAGTTCCAAAAATAGTTTACTATTATTATTATTATTATTATTATTATTATTATTATTATTATTATTATTATTATTTATATATATATATATAAACAAAAACATAGTTATTATTGTTAAAGTTTGGTCATTACTAACAAAATAAACCAGATTTTTTTTCATCTTATTTTCATTTAACACATGTAATTGTTAGCGTGATCCTAACTCGATTGGTATAAAATGTCCTTTTTTAAAAAAAAATATATTAATATAAAATATGTGTCAACAAGAGTATAATTTTAATTGAATGATTGTAATATGATGACTTTTGATTATTAATCAACGAAATTTGGTTAAAAAATAAATGAAAACATAATTTAAGTAGCACCAACAAGAACAGTAGCTCGATCGTCATTAGCGTTGAGTAATATTGGAAGATTCTGGATCATTCAACTTTATCCTAGATGGCCAAGGAAGATTATAGATCATACATGTATGTTCTAGATTGGTGAAGACAATTCTAGATTGGTGAAGACAGTTCTAGAACGTCACTTGTCTAAGAATGGTGAAGAGAATTCTAGAATATCTTTTGTTGAATGTGGTGAAGAGAATTCTAGATAACCATTTGTCTAAGATTGGTGGAGAGAATTCTAGAACACACTTTGGTTAAAATTGTTGAAGAAATATTTAGATATGCACATAATCCAAAGTGAAGTTGTGGCAAATTTGAGACCACATGATTTACTTGATTACCAAGGTGAGATG
>JBBMEF010076686.1:0-10107 GCA_037832685.1 Sicyos baderoa | reverse complement strand
CCTCTACTACATTCAACATTCAGTTCTTCAACTCAACTTTCCGTCATGGCGACAAGTGGAACTTCAGCGAGTGGTTCTTCTTCTTCTTCTCTGACGATACCACCAGCCCTAGCGTTTCTTGTGTCAAATTTCCACTCTCTGGTAACAATCAAACTTGACTCGAACAATTATCTGTTATGGAGAACTCAAGTACAGAATGCTATGCGTGCCAATGGTTTCTTTGGCTATCTTGATGGTTCGATTGCGAAACCACCACTTCAGGTTACAGATGCTTCTACTGGGAATGTGATAGGCAATCCTAAGTATGCTATGTGGCGTTTGGTTGATAGCCAATTGTTGTCCTGTTTGACTGCCACGTTGTCTACAACTACACTTCCTCACATTCTAGGGTTAGAGAATGCATGTCAAGTATGGCAATCTCTTGAATCTAGGTTTAATTCATTGACTAGAACTCATGTGCACCAATTAAGGAGACGCTTGTATAACGTTAGTAAGACTGGAACAATGGAGTCATACATTGATCAGATTAAGCATTATGCAAATCGATTAGCAGCTGCTGGTTTTCCTGAAGATGATGATAATCTGGTATTTCATACATTGAATGGATTGCCTGCTGAAGAGTTTAAGGGTTTTAAGACTGCTATACACACTAGAGGTGATACATTTCCATTTGATGAACTAGTCTCTATGTTAAATACGGAGGAGATGTCTGATCCTAAGAAAGATTATTTTGAAAGCGTGTTTGTGGCTACACAGAAACCACAATCTACACCATCAAGTTCTGTAGGAATGTTCACACCTCAGTCAATGATGTCCCAGCTTTAATTACTCAGGATATGGACAGGAGGGTTCTTTTGGCTCACCTACTGGTATACAGAACTTTAATCAAGGTTTACCTTTATCTTTTGGGTCTAGTCACTATCTGCCACAGGTGTATGACAGAACTGCAGCAAGTCCAGCTATGTTTGGTACCGAAGGATCCAATCAATACATCAATTCAACTCCCTCTTTTCTATGAAAGCTGGTACAGAGGGCAGACGAGCATGGGATTGGCTGGTTTAGGGTTTTCGAGATGATACGAGTACTAGGTTAGGATTTTCAGAGTTTCATCTAGGGTTTCATAGGTCGATTTCAGTAATAGGAATGAATAAGAGTATAGCAACTCCTATTTAAACGCTATTTCCACCTTTCTTATCTTGACTTTCACACCCGTGAAGTAGTCCGACGGCATATCGGTTTGCTAGAGATTGGCAGGAGCGAACCGACATCGCAAGGGCATTCTTGGTCCCTAGCCTACCTACCGCCAAAAGAATGAAGAAATGGGCCGATGAGAAGAGGCTACCTTCAAAGTGTTTCGCAAAGTGCACAAGGGGCTAGTACGACGATATGAGAGTCCTTTTCAGGTAGTAAAGAAGGTAGGCAAGGTGTCCTACCGACTTCAGCTCCCTGCCTGGCTGAAGATCCATCCAGTCTTCCATGGTTGTTGTTTGAAGCCTTATCATGAGGACATGGAAGACCCAGCGAGAGGCTTTCGGCTGTCATAAGCGGGCATGGCAGTCATAAGCGTACTTGAAGTAAGATCTGGTTGTTCCTGTTATCCTGGAGCTGGCTGTTCTATGGAAAGTGGTGTATATTTTCCCAATTGGATGTCAAATGGACGGGTTTCCTGATTGGACATGCGTAAATGGCTAGCTAAAGGATCTTCGCCAGCTGGCAGTTCGTAGCCGGGAATTGGAACTCGCTGTTCCTATTTCTTCTTTCTCTGGTTTTCCTCCACTGGATGATCACGCATCATTCCCTTCTTCATCAACTGGCTTTTGAGTGGGATTTCCACCCCTTATGGATGGCTAGCTTTCCGAGTTCTGGCTAGCTAACACCACTCCAGTTCTTCCAACTAGGCATTTCATAGAGCTTTCCGGGCAGGGAAGTCTTTATATACAGATATGGAATAGTAGGCTTCTCTATCATCCTGGCTTTGAAGATCGATTGGAAGGCTGTTCAATGACTTCTCCGAGTAGGCGCTTGTTCAGATGGAAGCCCTAGTCAGTGATTTGGGCATTCATAAGCGGCCTTTGCACAAAGACATTCCGTATAGAAGGGTGGTTGCCTAGCTTCTAATAAAGAAAGAAACCATGGCATCGAGATTTGCATTTCTGTCTCTGGTTGGCTACCAACCTATTCTATAGGTAGTAGCAACTTATTCTCCGCTTGTACCAACCTATTCTATAGGGTTTGGCAATCTATTCATGAAGCAACTGATTCGCTACAACCTATTCGTGAATGAGAGATACCAACCTATTTGATTTGGATGAGTGTGAGCAGACGATTCGATAGAGAATACATACGATTTTGGATCCTAAGCATACTATTCTCAATGAGGTCCTCTTGCTTTCTTAGAGTGAGCAGTTCGTAGCTATTGGTCAGACAGAAGGGTACTCTAGGCCTCACCGCTGGAGAGGACGGAGAGCTAGCTAGAGAATAGATCCCTGCTCTGAGTGAGTTGGTATGGATTTTCAGTAAGCTATGGAGCGAATCGGTCACACGCAGAGCGAGCAAGCCATTCTAGTAAGCTTCCTTTGGAGTTCGACCGACCTTTCTTACGTCCATTTCCTTATGGAGAGTTCTAGTGGGTAGGCCGAAGTGCCCGTATGGAAGGGGCAACGATCCTTTCTATCTAGTTGAACCAGTACGAACTAGCACCACTCACTTCTCCTCTTGCTTCTTTAGATTGATTCGAGTGAACCTTCAGTCTAGCCCTACTCCGAATCACTTTCTGAAGAAAGAGGATTCTTACAGTCTGCCAAAGAATCAAACTGGGCAATAGAGGTGACGTTTTCCTTTGGATGAGTCTAATTACCAGCTTTAGAGTGCATCTCCCCTCTAGTGGGACTGAGCGAGCCTTCGGCGAATGATAATACTCCGGGTCGTAATGAGTGAAGTGACGCCCGGGCACGAACGGCGTGCTTGAGTTCTCTTTCTTTCTTTCATAACTCAACGGAACACTTCATTTTTTCAATGAGATTGTGTTATTTACAGATTGAAGGTACGGCCGTTGGATCATAGCGAAGAAGATAATACCTCTGGCCGGCCGAAAGAACGGAACTGTTGTCAGTCACTCAACTAAGCTAGTTACGATCTGAAAGAAGAAGAAAGAATAGAGAAGGTCCCCCCTTCGTCGATACAACAGAAAGAGAACCTCCGGCCGGATTACTTTTAGAACTGACTGTAACTCAGAAAAAAGAAATAGAACAGCGTAGCTTAAGTGAGACAGTAACGGGGTTGCGGGCGAACGATTCTTTCTTCCTTACAGGGTGAGGAAAGACTATCTAACAAGCCTTCCCTTCGATCGAGTTCTCCACTTTCTTTTTTATTCATTTCTCACATATAGGTATAGGCGAATAAAAGATAACGATCTTCGAAGCTGTGCTAATAGTGGTTAAGAATAAGGTAAGAAGAGGTTTGAATTCAAAATACGGGGTTTTGACAAGATGTGATAATTCCAGTACCACTTTTAGAGGGAAATTTGACAATTGGCTAAATCTCCGTTCATAGAATGCCCGTTTTGGAACTCCCATAGGCTGGTTAATTTGTCTTAGTTTAGCTGGTCAGACATCGATCATAGAAGCGCGAGCCCCTTCATAGCATGGCGTGTGGAGTTCTTCCTTGATCAGTCAGTAATTTCCATCAATAGTAAGATGAATCAACTCTCCTCAATGATACAAAAGGGAAAGTAGGCTCGTGCTAACACAGAGGAAAGGTGCTCACAAGAGGTATCGTTCAGATAGATAGAGGGAAACTTTATCTATGAAATCTTTCACAATGTCTGGGCGGATATCTAATGTCTTTAATCTAGTCGGCTAACGAAGCCAATGACTAGCTCTCACGATGTGTAAGAATTTGTCTACGATTTGATGGCAATTCGATCGAGAAAGTACGCTACAGAATAGCCCAATCTTTTTTTTCTTTCCACTTCTTGGGATCAAAAGGTAGGAAAGGACTTGTCAGCGATAAAAGCACACGAAGCGAGAACGCAACCCACTATAGTTCACTCCAAAAAGGCTTAGGAAGGAGTAGCACACTCTCCTAGGAAGGATTGCCCCGTCAACCGTGATGAATGAGTTACACAGGCCCGTTAGTTACACCGTTCTGGATAAAGAGATGTGGGTGATCAAATCAATATGAGCTAAGCAAGGCCGCATCTCCTGACGCAGGAAAAGCATAAAGCCTTGACTTTAACCATGTAGCTAGTAGCTCGTAGCTCTCTTCTTGGATGTTGGCATTACTATCCGAGTAGTGGTAAGCTATAAGAGTATATAAATGCTATCAAACAGAGCTCCGGGATGACCTCTTTGTTTGTTGATGGTAAGAAGCTTTATACCTTACAGGCAGTTCGCTTCCCCCGCCTAAAGGCAAGAGAGTAGGGGCGCCTTCGTTCGGGATAAAAGTAGTGTAACTGTACCCGACTAGGTTGCTCATCCTGTCTGTGTACTATCTCCTAGAGGCATCATTCATTGGTGCATCTCCTGCGTAGGACTGCTTTTAGAGTATTGGCCTTTTGGTAGAAGTCAAAAAATCTGTTCTTTTTCCTCCAGGTACGAGTACCGGCCTATTATTCGACATAAATGCAAATCAAAACATTTAACAGAATCCATTCTCCTCCTGAGTTAAGATGAGGAAAGAAGTCGGTCATTCAGAGTACTGGTTCCAGTTGATCCCTCGCCTCCATTCATTAGCCTCTGGCTCGAGAGATGAGTCCGCTATTCCTTCTGCTAGATTGAGTATCCAGACGATTCTGCCATTCCTGGGATGAAAAGATGCAAGATTTCACCCGGTCTTTCCTTTCTTTTATTCATTCTCGGTGCACCGTCTACTATCATTGAGTTACCCCCGCCAGTAGCTAGTAGGAGTCTCTGCTATGGACCTTTAATCAGTTTAGACTGTAATAAGTTAAGAAGCTCTCAGTTTAGATAAGACGCTCTCTTTTCCTCCTATGGAGCAAATCTCTTCTTTTTGCAGGACTTCTTCTCTGATTCCTCACCCTAGGAGAGATCAACAGCTCCAACTGATTATCCTATGCATTGCTGCTTATGCTCTTTCCCCTCGCTTAGCCCTCTGCCTGGATCGATCATGGGATCATGCTATCGTGGGTATAACTTCTCATCTCAAGCGCAATCTATGGACTCTCGATCTAGCTAGGGCGGCTGCTCCTGCGGGCTGCTCTATCAACAATGGTAGATTGGGCTCTACTCCTCTATCATGGGTGAGAAGGAGAACCGCAGCTCTGGCTCTTGGCGGAATCATGCAATCATTCGACTTCCTTTAACAAGTAAACTCTGGCTCTATGGAACATGCGCTCATTCGCTCATTCGCGGCCATTTATCTCTGGCTCGGGAAGGTATGGGGACGGGTAGGATCATGTATAACCAACCTATACCATGGGGATCATGGCTCTATGACTGGCTCAATCTAGTTTGGGGCATGGGATCACCCTGGTTGGGTAGCCTCCCAAGGAATAAATAAGGAAGAACCTATCGATTTCCGTTCACTCCTTATTTTTCACCACTAGCAAAGACAGAACCAAGGGTAGAAATAGATTCTTTTGTTTATTATGCCCTTGATTAAGCAGAAGTAGATCCGGCAGAGCCAGTAGATGATCCAACAGTTGGTTCAGCAGCTTATTCAGATCTATATACGATGCTATAAGCAGCAAGGCCTGGTGCAGATCTATACCCCTTCAATGTACACTCCGGACTCTTTATCGCTACAAAGTTGACCGAGCTAAAGTAGAATATATTGACCCATTTTCAGTAGCACTACCGCTAGCATCAGCAAGAGCGATTGAAGTTGACCCGGAAGAAGTTTAAGCTTCATCCGTTGATTAAGTTAACCGAGTAGATTAAATTCGAGTTCCCTCATTGGAACAGGAAAGGACGTCGGACGGGAAGAAGCTCTCCTATTATCAAGGAACCATCTCGAAGTTTGCGAAAATACACACTGTGATCCAAATTGCTTCTAGTGTACCTCTGTTTCACCATGAACAGGTCGAACCGCTTGTACCACTGTCTCGGAGACTGCTTCAAGCCATACAATGACTTCTTCCGTTTGCACGCCCAATTCTCCTTTCCTGCAACTTTGAATCCATCCGGTTGTGCCATGTATATCTCCTCTTCCAAGTTACCATGCAAGAAGGCCGTCTTGACATCGAGTTGGGCTAACTCGAGGTCAAACTGAGCAACCAAAGCTAACAGGATGCGGATCGATGAATGCTTGACCACCGGAGAGAAAACCTCGTTGTAATCTATCCCTTCTGTCTGAGCATATCCCTTGGCCACCAACCTAGCCTTGTATCTGACCCCTCTGATCCTGTATCCTCCTTCTTCGCATAAACCCACTTGCAACCAATTGCTTTCTTTCCCTTCGGAAGCTGAACCAGATCCCAAGTCCCATTATCATGGAGAGAGATCCCATCTCCTCATCCATCGCCTTCCTCCAATTGGCACTATCTGCACCTTGCGCTGCTTCTCTGTAGGTTTCGGGAACATCATTTTCTGTAACTGGAAGTGCGTATACCACCAAGTCTGTATACCGAGCTGGTTTTCGGATATCCCTCTTCGGTCTACTAACTGCAATAGACTCTGGCTGTTGTGGGATTTCCGAAACGGTCTTCTGTACCCGTGTCCTGCTCATCAGGCTCATCATCAGGACAATCGACTGTCTCAACAGTCCTTGCTGGTACTAGTGGAGTCTCTACCTCCGCCATTTCTGTCTGCTCCTCTTCCACCTCCACCACCTGTTGGAGAGGATCCGGCTCTACATTCTCCTTCTGATGTAAGATGCTAGACTCGTCAAATGTTACATCCCTGCTTACGATCCGTTTCCTGGATTCCGGACACCAAAGCCTGGCCGATCACTTCTGCTTTACCTATCGGTTCTCGACTCCTTCATGGGATGTGTCTTGGGCCAAGACGATGATTCTGGTCAAAGAGAACAAGCTAGATGCAGACGCTAAGACTCATGCCATGTTTGCTCCTTATTCCTTTCCTTAAGCAAAGAAGTCAAAGTCTTATTAATGCTAGAAGAGAAAGGGCGCTGGCCCTCCTACCTGACTTCTGCCCAGAAAAGAAATGGCTTGTTCTCGTAGGGATAAAAACCAGACGAAGAAAGACTTGAAGGAAGGGAGACTAAAGGTTTCACTTTTCATATTCTCGAAAGACATCCATATTCTCCTTGCTTGCATCCGGGTTCCTTGCCTTTTCGATCTATCCTCAGCTCTGCCCTAGCTGCAATCTTAGCTTACTCACAGGAACTACCAGTCCATCTAAACCATTATGACTCTTCTCTAACCCTACAGTTAACAAGGGGCTACGTGCCTCATATCCAACTCCAAACTAGGAGAGGAAGTCCCAACTAGATGGGAACAAGAGCTACCATCTACTTTATTCTCTTATGTCCGCACGCATAGATGCACTAATGCTAAGGGCTGGTGCGCATAGCCGTTTCTACTGTGGAATTAGTCCTAGGCGAAAGCTTCCTCGATTCACGTCGCAAACAGTATTTGTCCAATGATTCCTGAAAACATGCAAAGAGCAGATAAGGCGCATCTGATCTTTCTTCTTCAGTGCCAGGCAAAAAGGAAAAGAGCTAGCAATAAGAGCAGAGCTGGGGATGAATCTCTATCGACTTCCTTTTTCATAACTTGGATAACATCTTTATCCGATTATGGACATCTGAGATGAGGAAACTCCTTTTTCAAATCCTCCTGCTCTTGCTAATGCTAGTACTACTTTTAAAGCAAAGATTCGATACGTGCAACTCTTTATTAATTACCTATGGCATTCTCCGATCGGCCTAATCTCGTAATACATGGCTATGTCCCTGAGACTAATGCAATCAGTTCCTTCCGTCGCCTTACTTCTCTGTTAATTCAATATCTGTCTGTCCTGCGGGAAAGTCATTTGGCAGTTGCTTTAGCAGCTCCGGTAAAGGCGAAAAGAGCTTCGGTTTGTAAGCAGGAAAGAGAGCAGCAGATTCTGGGCATGAATGTGGAGCAGATTCTCGAACAAGAGCAGGGGATTCTTTCGTCCGAAGACCGGATAAGCATTCAGTTATCTTGCATTCGATTTTCCCTATGTCAGTTGCTCGCATTAGGACAAGAAGGTCTTTAACAAGCCCTTTCCCTGTCCCCGCAAGAGTCACTCTTTCGACGCTTTTTTGACCAAGGTCGACAATAGCTCTTACTCCGCTTTTCAAAAAACCTATGAGTGCAAAGACCGGTAATCCCGCATTTATGCTCAGGGGTAATCCCGAAATACAAGATAAGCCTTCTCCTTCGTTTGGGGACATCATTGGCTTCATTCCTATCCCAACTGTCGAATCCAAAGCCTAAACCATCACTCCGCCTTTCACTCGTTTGCAAACAATAGAATGGCATTCAGGAGTTGAAATCAGCAAGGGAACTAGTTGCGAGAGATCTGTCTCATGTCATGGGATGGAAATAATGCAGCAGATCGTTTGCTGATGCTAATGTGCTTCAATAGTCGGAGAAAGAGAAAAAGCTAATCATTGATCCGAAAGTGCCAAAGTCTCCTCTCTGCAGCCTATTACCTATTCTCTTCCTTGCGTTCTCCGTTGATGCTGAAGAATGCTACTGCTACTGGTAGTGGTGCTTTAATAGCTCGATCTGGAACCAACCTATGGTACTGTCTATGACCAAAATCCTATTTCCTCCATAACCTTACCAATACTCCCACGCCTGGAATTCTCCCAGTAAGCGGATCAGACACAGCCCTGGACTTCCCTTCACTACCAACCCCTCCCTTAAGATCCCTCACTACCTGGTTATGTTTGCAAGTTGCAGAAAGCCTTATATGGATACAAGCAGGCACCGCGAGCTTGGTATTATTCAAGGATAGATGGATTTCGATTCATTGGCATAGTTTCTCTAGGAAAAACGCATTGACGAAGAGCATTCTCAGCCCCTACTTTTTAGCATCCCTGTCAAGCCTACGTATTCTCAGTCGGTTCGTACCTCCACTTAGTTTCACCCAAGCTTCAACCTGCTCATGGCTAGATCGATCTCCACGATTCAGGCCGTGCATTAGCTCGAGCAAGACTGAAAGAACTTTTCCTGATTAGCTTTCATTTTAGCAGTAATTTGAGCATTAAGGAATTCGTTCGCCAGAACCCCGTCTTTTTTGTTGCAAGTCAATTTCCTTTCCTAAGGGACACTTCCAAAGTGAAAACTTGCATCTGATATAGGTGCAAAAGCTCATTCATTGATTTTCACTCCTAATCGGTCAATCCAAATGAGAAAAGTGCATCTGATATAGATGGAAAAGCTCATTCATTGATTTTCACTCGTAAGACGGAGATCAAAAGTCGAATTTTTCATTTCATATAGATGGAAAAGCTCATTCATTGAACAAGATCGAAAGAAAGATCTAGAAAATACTAAACTGCGTGAAGAGATTCAATCCACTAGGTTTTGGCCATATACGAAAAAAATCCCATTTCATCTCAGTCTTAGGGCAGAAAAGAGGTCACAACGAAACCGGGAAAATGGAAAACGTTTTGATCTTCCTCTTACGAAGGGGAACCCGGTTACAAGCAAAAATCCTAGAAAAGAAACAGAATCTCCAAACGAGCAAGCACGCTAGTTAATGTAGGTGGTAACGGGCGAACAAAGACTAGGCCAGGGGTAGAAGCATAGCAGGAGTCCTTAGCAACAACAAGACATAGGATTCTATATTGCTGCAGAGCTACAACCGGCATATTAGGAGTAGCAACACTTCCGGCTGGCTTCTAAAACATAGATTCTTTCAAGAGCAGCTACAGGGAACACAACCTATTCGATGTTGAATAATACAACATTTGAGCTGGGCGCGTATCTTATTCTAGGGAAAGCTCTTTTATGAAAGCTAGTCTCTTCTCTCCTTCTCGGTTGCTAGATCATCGTAAGGGCTGCAATGTACTTAATTGATCCAGATCGGTCCATCTCGTCTGGTTGGCCTCGTGCTCTGAGATCGAGATAGAAAGGATGGGTTGTCCGCTGATGGATTCTTCGAGACCACTTTCTGCATCTAATTCATTCCGGTTCATTATAACCAC
>JBBMEF010076676.1:0-10107 GCA_037832685.1 Sicyos baderoa | reverse complement strand
TTGCTCTTTGATTTCATTCTCTTTTCTTTTTGTAGCGTTATTTTGTTTATGCTACAATTTCAAGGGTAAGATTTATTATTTTCTTGGGTCTGAGTTTGGTAATTCGTTGTGTGGAGATTGTTGGGAGAGCTGTCAATTTTAATTCTGGATTCGATTTATGTTCTCTTATTGGTGTTTTTGTGTTATTGTTCTTGTTTCTGTAATCTTAATTTCAATTTAATTTGGAGGGACTGTTTGAAAGATTTTGATTCAAGCCCTAAAAGTTCTTCAGAGAAGACTTTTTTTTTTCTTTTAATTTTTAATGAAAACAATATTCACTTCACTGCTCAGTTTCTTCTTTCTGAAGATTTATGCTACATTTTTCTGCTACATATTTTTTGAAATTCACTTCAACATTGTGAAAAACTCAAAACCCTTATTGTTGTTCTTCTTCTAGGGTTTAATTTTCACCAATAAAACCTTGAAGTTCACTTCAACACTGTCAAAACCATTTTTGTTGTTGTTCTTCTTCTTCTAGGGTTTAATTTTGAGCCTCATTTTGCTGTTACAGAGAAGGCAGCAATGGTGGGGCTTTCTAATGGCGAAAAGCTCTTCATAGAAGGCGGCATCGCTCAAGATCTTCGTACCGATGGTCGAACCAGACTAACCTATCGCCCCATCTCCGTTCAAACTGACCTAATTTCTCAGGTATCCATAATCATCCAAACAGACTACAAATTCTTCTTTCTTTCTTTGATTCTTCTGTTCTTGCGCTTTATGTGTTTTCTTTGTTCTTCAATGATTTTATGCTTAGGCAAATGGTTCAGCAAGGCTTAGATTGGGTGGTACTGAAGTTATTGCTACTGTCAAGGTATATAAATTATTTCTTAACTATAAGATTACCATAAGATTGCAACTGTTAACCATGGTGGCTCAATTGGTCAAAAAGGGTTTTGAGGTATTTAAGGTGATGGGTTCAATTCATGGTAGCCACCTAGGAATTAATTTCCTACGGGCATCCAAATGCTATAGGGTCAGGTGGTATGTCCCGTGACATTAGTCCAACTGCGTGAAAGTTGGCCCGAACAGTCACGGATACCAAAAAAAAAAAAGTATGAAGTATGCCTAACCATCATGGAGTGGCTCAATTGGTGCATAAGGTGATGCGTTCAATTCATGATTGCCACCTACCTAGGAATTAATTTTCTACGGGTTTTCTTGGCATCCAAATGTTGTAGGGTCAGGCGATATGTCCCGTGACATTAGTTGAGGTTTGCGAAAGCTGGCCCGGACAGTCACGGATATTAAAAAAAAAAAGAAAAAAAAAAGAAAGATCGCAACTGTTGTGGTTTAGCTTTGGAATTGGTATTGGTTTTGGTATGAGATGATGATGAATTACTGGTTGGTTGGATGTGTTAAGTGCAGGCTGAACTTGGTAGGCCTAATGCTATGCACCCTGACAAAGGCAAGGTTTCGATCTCAGTTGATTGCAGCCCGACTGCGGCCCCAGCGTTTGAGGTCTCTAAACTTTCCTCATTTTTTTTTTACATAAAATGGTGTTTTGTATGAAGCAAACTGGATTAGTTTTATGTTGGAGAAAAAGAGGTTGAGCATGACTGGAAATTGGATTGTTAGGCATTATAAGCTGGATTTGATCTTTTGTTTGCTTGTCATGCATCATGCTGCTCTTGTTGGTGGTTTAATTTTGTGCCACTTGTTCTTGACTTGGGTTTGAAATTAATGCCAAATGATAATCATTCTTTCATTGTAGGGATTTGATCAATTGGATATGTAAGAGGCCCATTTATTTATCACTAACCACCATAGTTTAACAATTCTTCAACAACAGAAAATCATGTAGGTTAAAACAAAGCTATAGTCATCCAAAGGCTTTTACTAGAGGCTCTTAACCCACTCCACAGGATGTGACCATACGTGCTCACAATTCAGGGTTAGGGGCTTTTTTTTTTTTTTTAAACCAAAAAATCGGAGCTTCGCTCCACTATACCCGGGGTAACCACGCCCGTCCCTAAGCCAGGAACGAGGAGACATTAAAGGAATGAAGATACGGAAGGTGTCTACAAATTAAAACAATAGTTTAACAACAGAAAAACTACGATTAACGTTTCCAATTTACAATCGAAATTGTTAATACAACTGGTATCCATGAGCATTGCATCAGATCAACTTGTATAGTTTCTTTTCTATATGTACTTTTATCCATGCTCATAATATTTGGTTTTTCACTGAATATATAGGGTAGGGGTGGAGAAGAGCTGTCAACAGAACTTGCGGTTGCCCTTGAGCGATGTCTCTTAGGAGACAAAAGTGGCGCAGGTTTGACTCGTGACTGAAAAAGTAGATCGATAGGAATCACTCCCCTTGTTTGGATCAGTAACTTTTGCACTTGATAACAAACTTGCTTTTGTTGCCTCAGGGGCTGGGATTGACCTTTCATCTCTGATAGTTGTGGAAGGGAAGGTTTGCTGGGATCTTTATATTGAGGGCCTTGTTGTAAGCTCAGATGGCAATCTTCTAGATGCCCTTGGCGCTGCAATTAAGGTATATTTTCATTTGTGGTTTTTGTATTCTCTTTTATGTGTCATTTGTTAACTTAAATAACCAGATTTTGACTTATTGTTTATAATTATACTTCACAAGGTTGACTAACCATATATTGCTAGTTTAACCAAAGCAATGTCCAATAAACATCAGTATTATATCGTATGTTCAACACCATGGGTAGCCTAGCGGTCAAAAGGGCCATAAGAAACCAAAAGGTTGTTGATTCAATCTATAGTAGTCATCTACAACAATTAATTTCTTACGAATTTTCTTGACATCTAAATGTTATAAAGTTAAGTGGTATATCCCTTGAAGGTGCATCTTTGCACTTGGGGCAAAGACGCAGCTAGTGAGGTGCTAATTGAGGTGTGTCAATTGTTGGTTGAGAATAGTTGAGGTGTGCGTAAGCTGGTCCAGACACTCACAGATATAAAAAAATAAGTATCATATCATATGTTCATCAATTCATGTATGGTCGGTTTATATCTGTCATTGTTTCTGAATGAGCCGGTCACTTTTGGAGTTTCTTGAGCCTATCTCTGTGTCTCCTGGCTTCAATTTCGAGCCTCTCTATTAATTCCTTCTTGTTTATGACTCTTAAAAGATTTGAAGCTTAATATTATAATCACTGTTGGTTGAACTAGAAAGCTGGATCTAATAAACTCCTCTTAACCGTTCTTCCAAGGCTGCTTTGAGCAATACAGGCATCCCAAAAGTCCACGTTGCGGCAGAAGCATCAGGCAACGAACAACCCGAAGTAGACATAAGCGACGAAGAATTTCTGCAGTTCGATACGTCTGGAGTTCCAGCCATAATTACATTGACGAAGGTAGGTAGGCACTACATCGTGGATGCTACTTTGGAAGAGGAATCCCATATGAGCTCCGCAATCTCCCTATCCATCAACAGGCATGGTCACATCTGTGGGCTGACCAAACGAGGGGGTGCCGGGGTTGATCCAAGTGTAATCCTCGACATGATATCCGTGGGTAAACACGTGAGCGAGCAGTTACTAAACAAGCTGGATTCAGAGATAGCGGCTGCTGAAGCTGATGAAGAAGAATGAGCCTTCAGTGTTGTTCATTTACATTGTAGAATCTTGGAATGACCATCTGAATTAGAATTCTTGTGTTAGATGGTATAGATGATTGTAAGTTAGTGAGTGATATTGTAAAATTGGCAGTTTTTTTGTCCTTTGATTGTGTTTCATGGTATTTGATCTCAGTTTAATTGTGTTTAATTTGAGTTAATGAAGAGTAGATGTTTGAACCACCTGCAATTGTAGCTGCATATTATGAGGAAGGTTTGGTGATTTGGTTGGAGGCTCCACACATGCCACCCCTTTTATCTTGTACTTTTTAATTTTGATATTTTTTATTTTATAACAAAATTAAATTCATATGAAAACATAAATAATCATTTTATATAATCATCATTTTTATTAGGAAATTTGTTGTGTATGCCAACTTTAGAACTTTCTATTAAAATTATAGTATATTTTTTTCAAAAATTTATTTATATTAAAATTTTGAGTGATTGAACTCAATCAATAAATAGTGATTGCCAATTTTTGTTATAAATGAAAAATCTGATTATTATTATCCTATCGATTTTATTTTGAAAATTAAAATAAAATTATTAAAATATCATAACTAAAAAGTTCAAAATATAAAAAACTAAAAAGTATTTTTTTTTTCCCACAAGTTATTATTATTATTTGTTTTTTGAGAAAAGAAATAAATGCCTTTTTTTATTTTGCTATGGTGAGCGTTACAAATTAGGGTAGGGCCCACAGAGTTTAATGTTGTGATGGAAACGGTGCGTTGCGTTGCGTGACGTAAGCAGCAAACAACTTTCCCATTAAACCCATTTTGTGGTTTACCTTTTTATTTCCAAAGCGTCTACGTTGCCTCCACTTTCTTCTTTCCCAACCATTTTTTTATTATTTTATTTCCTTTTTTAATGTATCTAAATTATATTTATATATATATATATATATATCTATTTATTTTTCGAAAATATACTATTGTTTTTTTTTTATTCATCCCATATATATATTATTTTATTTTTGAAACAAATCACTTCATTAATTAACGAAATAAAACAGACAACAAATGTATAAACAAGACTGTAAACAACAAACTTAAAGATTCATTTTGATCTCAACCCAAAAGTCGGGTCATGATAAAACAAACAAAAAAAGATGGTAAATAAAAAAGTTTCAAGAGTGATCCGAAACAACTTTCAAACACATTTTTTATATAACAGATTGAAATAATCCAACATAAAAAGTGAGAAATAGTTAGTTAACAATTCAATGAATTAAAAATAAAATAATTATAAAGTAAGTGAAAAATTATATAAAAATTAAAAATGAATATTAAAAATGTTCAATTTTGAAATATATAGACCAAATATAAATTAGATTTCAAACTTAAAGAATTAAAAAAAAAAATGTTGCCAAATATTTTCTTTTTGTGTTTATTCATTAATTTCATCATTTGACCTAAAATTGAATCATTTGTATTAAATTTTCACCTAGTCTGTTTGTCTAATTTAAGTAATGTTTTACGACATTTAAATAATGATATTGATAACACAAACTTATTAGAATCGGAATTAAATTCTTGTGATTATAACCGAACCTTTTAGAAATTTAAAGATCAAACAAACTTAACTACCAAAATTAAATAGGTAATTTAGCACATAAAAATTAAGAATGGCTTTGTTAAAAAAAAAAAAAAAAAAACAAATTACAAACTATGGTTAATAAATTATCAACTACTTCTTTGTTGGCTTTATAATTAACTCAATTATGTATTGGTGACGCGATTGGTTATATGGTTTGATGTTATTTCGTTTTTATTTCACGATCACGAATTTATATATTAATACTATCGTTAATAATATATATGTATATATAATATTAGAGCAATACTTACTTAAGGGTGGGTAAGTATTTCCAAAATACTTATCCATCCTTAACACCACATATTTTTAATTTTATCATTTCTCTCTATATCAATCAAACTAATTTTTTTTTTTAAAAAAAATATATATGTAATTTTAAGGTGGGTAAGTATTTTCAAAATACTTACTTACCCTTAGGTAAGTATTGCTCATAATACTATTGATCAGAAGGTGTGACATTCTAAAAAAAAACGATTTGATGTGACATATACTTAAAAATTAAGTTTAATTGGATGTATTTAATAGTAAGATATAAACTTGCGAAAAAAACTATATATTATAAATATAACATGTCAATATAAGGATAAGATATACCAAACGAGCAATTTACTTAATAATTTTATTATTTAATTTTAAATTAATTCAATATAACCTTATAAATTTATTTCATGAATTAATATTAATTCTCCTATCTTAAAAAAAAAAATAAAAAAACAAGTAAATCAAATAGATAATGCAAGGATAGGAATAAAATTTCAAAAGTTGAATAACAACAATAAAGTAATGGGAAAAGAAACTCTAAAAAAAAAGTAATGTGAAAAGAAAATATAAACATTTGAATTTCATATTCTAAAAAAAAAAAAAAAAAAATTGAATTTCATTATTTAAAACTTTTTTTATTTATTTAAATGGCCATTACCCGGCAGCCACATTCGACATTCTCCACTCCCCACTAACATTTCCCATTTCCTTTTCTCTCTCTCTGTCCCTCAGTAATGGCCGCCGCTAAACTCTCCCTCGCTCTCTTCGCCGCCATCCTGGCCGTGAACTACGCCGCACACGGCGCTCCGGCGCCGGCGGCGGACTGCACCGACCTCATCCTCCAAATGTCTGGATGCCTCACCTTCGTCACCAACGGCAGCACCCTCACGAAGCCGGAAGGATCCTGCTGCAGCGGCATCAAGACCGTACTGAAGACCAACGCCGACTGCCTCTGCCAAGCCTTCGACAACAGCGCTCAATTCGGCATCGTTCTCGACATTCCCAAGGCCATCACTCTCCCAGCCGTCTGCAAAGTCGACTCATCCGCCGCTAAGTGCAAATGTAAGCCTAATTTCTTCTCTAAACTCGATCTGCAAAAACGAAACCCTAACTGATCTCTGAAATCGCTGTTTCGTTTTTTTTGTACTATTGCAGTTTTGGCTTCTCCTTCTGGATCTCCTGGTACTGTAATTCCTTCTCTCGAAAATTTTAGATTCGTTTTGTGATTTTCGATCTGGATTTTGGAATTTCCTTAGCGTGTTTTGTTCTGTTGATGCAGCGGGTTCGCCGGCTTCTTCGCCAAAATCTCCGGCGTCTGCTGAGTCGGGGAAGAGCGATGCGGCTCCGCCGCCGGGAAAATCGGCGGCGGCGGGCGTTTTCGTCTCGGTCGGGACTGTGATCGGCGCCATTGTTTTGGCTGTGTTCTGCAATATCTGAAGGGTGAAATGCGGCGTCGCATTTCGTAGAGAGAAAGGGGATTTGGGGTAAAATTTAATAATAAATGTTTATTTGATTTCGTTGTTTCGTATAATTTGTGGTATGTGACTGAAAAAAGATTATTATAATATTAATTTCATTTTACCCATCTTTCAAATCTCCTTCCATTATTAACTATCGTATCTATTAATTTTAAAAGTTTTTTTTTTAGAATCATTAATTTGAAAAGTTCATCAGTTATTCTGATTGATTATCTAATTTGGTGTTAGTGTTACACCATTTAATTTTCTTTGCACTGTCAAATTTAATGATATTTATAATTTTTTTCCTCTCTAACTTGTCATAAAAAAATTATAGTTTTAGAGATATTTTTTAATAATATATATAATTACTCTCAACCATACATTTTATCCAATTTATAAAATAATTACATTTTTTGAATTTAATTTAGATTTCTTAAAATGAGTTTTTTTTTTAGGATGATTTAATAACTAGCATTAAAGAGTCCCTTTGGAATGTCTTTTTGCTTTTATAATAATAATAATTATTTTAATTGAATTGGCTGGTACTATTTTGGTGGTTGAAGAGTATTTATTTTGATATAAAGTAGTCAATGAAATTAAAAGTATCCTGGGTTGACAAAGATTTTTTTTAATTTTTTATATATTTATTATATATTAATAACTAACATCCCATAAATAACTTCACCAACAACTAGACTACAGCAAACTACATTTAAGTTTTTTGCTTAAAAAAAAAAAAAAAAACTACATTTAAGTTTTTATATATAGTATTTCCTGTTGTCCCAACAACTTTTAATTTCTTTATTTTTTCTTTTAATTTATTTTTTTGAATTCTAAATTTGTTATTTTTTGAACTCTATTCGGTAACTATTCCCCCCTAAAAATCAATCCCTTCCCATCTCCGACGAAGTTGCTTAAACCTAAATTTAGAAACATATTTTTTTGTAGTTTAGAAGCTAAATTCGACCTATTTGAAACATTTTTCTTAACAAAAAAAATACAATTTTACATTCCTTCAAATTATTTTTATTTATTTATTTTTCTTGTATATGATCACACACATATTATCTACCAAAAGGGTTGGTGACCTCATGATTTCATCGTATTGTGGGTTTCGAGTTCGATCCCAATAATCTATATTTGATTCTCATTTATGAGTTTGTGATCTCTTCTCCCCCAACTTATATTCAACCCAGGATGGAATATGTGATTATGGTGTTGAACAAGATTATCTTCCATCAACCAATACGTCACCCACTATTTCGATTAAATTTTGTTACTTGTTTTCTTTTCTAAACTTTGATTTGGTTTTTAAAAAACATAACTAAGATGTGTAAGAAGATACATATGATGAAATAGTTAGACATAAATATTAAAAACAAAAGAAATAAAATATTATCATCCATTGGTCTTAATAATTTTTAATTAAAAACAAGATTCATTTAAAGAGTTATGGAGGTTGTTGATCAGCCTAGCTCGCAACATTGAATTATTTGTTTAGTTCGATTGTTCGGATGATGGGACCCTCAAAACTTTAGTCAAATTTCCTACCATGTATTTCATATACATATATTTTTAAAAGTAGACGAATTGTTGGATATACAAATAAAGTGAAAATCTCATATCTGTTATGTTAAATAAGGAGTAGATTATAGGTTTATAAGAAATGACAAACATCTTCATTGACTTTGGGAGACCAAAAAATAAAGTCTTGAAGGTTTATGTCTAAAGTGGACAATATCATATAAATGTGTAGATCTAGGTATGTTTGTCATCCTTATTAATTTGGTATCACAATTTCGCTCCTAGCTTAGCCATATCAGAAATTTGTATGAAACAAATAATTGTTGAGCTAGCCATAATCAAAATCCATGGTTGAGACGTTATTGTGTGCTCATGTGGGAGCGTGTTTTGAAACAAATGCTCGAGTGAGGAATGCTTGTGTAATCAAACATAATCTGAGTGGATTTGTGGTTTGGGTTTGTGTACTCGAGTGTGGGAATGCTTTTCAACAAACGCTCGAGTAAGGAGTACTTGTGCGCTCAAATGTAATTCGGAAGGATTCGTGGTTTGAGTTAAAGTGGTCCTCAAATGTAATATATTAAAAAAAAAAAAAAAAAAAAAAAACTATTAGAGCTCATATGCAATACTTTGTTCAAAAGGAAGAATGTGTGGGAATCTAATGATGAGTATGATTAAGAAATGTTTTGTACTTTTAGAATGATCATTGTGCTTTCAAACTAAGTGGTGAATGTTAGAATCAATCCTATTCTCACAATCATATTGACTACTACAATATGGTGATTCTCAAGAATTTATGAAAGGTGATTAATAAGCTTAGATGGTCTCAAAACGAAGATACATTGATCAAAAGTTGGACTTGCCTACACATCTATATGTAGACAAATTTTCTCAATAAATATTAAAATATTATTTTGGTTTAACATTGAATGTTGTTCTTTTTTATTTCTTTATATCACTATGGATTTATTTTTATTTCTCCCCCCTCATAGTGGAGTGAATTTACAAGTAGCAATAAATAGATTTGAGCTCCAACTAAAAACAATAACTAAAGTTGAAATTAGACGTTCCTCATAAGATATTAGCTTCAATTTAGAAGCAAATCACCATTGTTCCGGTGGGAAACAATTGGGTCGAGCGAGAAAATCCCACCAAGCTATCGAGAATAGATAAGTAAGAATATAAAAAGGATTTTTACTCACACTCTTTGTCCCTACTCTCCACACGAGAATATAAAAAGGAATTTAACCAAAGTTGGTACACCAAACTTAAAATGCTTCAAAACTTAAAATGTTTACGAATCGAGGACGTTATCCTCGGTTAACAAGACCCCGACCAACTAATCATAGAACATTAAACCATTCCATGCATATCTCAACAATTAAATATACACTAATAAGAATAGAACTCTACCGATATCTTATATAACATAGTAACCATTTGTTACATTGATTGAACCTATGGCCTTCGGAACATTTTCATTTTTTTTTTATTTTATGATAGAAAGAAAAAATCCTTTTTCATTTTGAAAATTTAACCTTTTATTTTTTACTTTTAAGAGCTTTTATCATATATAGACCATATTAGAAAAGTAATTGCAAAATTAGATAACTAGTAAAATATTTGCATA
>JBBMEF010076655.1:0-10108 GCA_037832685.1 Sicyos baderoa | reverse complement strand
AATGGCGGGCGTGCCCGCCATTGATACTCCGCGCGCCATTGATACCCTTCGATGTCAGGGGTATTAATGGCGGTTTTTTGTCCGCCATGGATACCTTTTTATGGTGAAATATGCCCGCCATTAATACCCGATTTTCTACTAGTGATTATGTAAGTTTTTTTTTTTGTTATCACAAATTAAAGTCATGACTTATAAAATATAAAGAACGAATAATGTTACTATTGTTTTGTAGAATAAAATGTTGGAAATGCGAGAAGAGTCTACAACAAGTTCTCATCCAATGACAAAAGCTGAGATACTTGCACATCATGTGTTGGGCACTCGATCAGATAGTGTCAAAGGAGAGGGTTGACAACCACTATCACAAAAAAAAAAAAAGAAATTGAAGCTCTTCTTCATCAAGTGAAGGATTATCTCAAAATGATGGTGAAATACTAGTTCATCTAAGGGAAGAAAATGAACGAATACATAAAATGTTTGAAGAGCAAGAAACGAGATCGAACGAGAAGATACCAAATCTCGAAGCTTTGATCCAATCAATGATGCGTAATCAAGGTGGATCACAAGGAGGACCATCTAGCTAGGTATGTATTTATAAGTTAAAGAAAAAATTTCAGCGCATGTATTTATGAATTAGGATGTTTAATTACATTAATATAATTGTTAAATTGTGATATTATGACTATCGTGCCGCAGAGATAGTTATATGTGTGTATTTTTAGGTACTTTTTAATTTGAGAAATATTGTAGTTACGTAGTTATACTGCCCCAATTTTTTGCTTTCATGTTTTCTCAATTGTAATTTTTAAATAATAGAGTTGAAAATAGTTGACCAATACTTGTTTTCCTCTTCTTATTAGGTGGAACTCAACTTTTTGGTGCATGGATTTAGAAGTGTTGAAGACTTTATTTTGGAAGCACTTTTTAGCTTTAGATTAATCTATGTACCAAACATTTTGTAAGTGTTGAAGTTACTTTTGTTTTTAGATTAACTTTTGTTTTTAAGTTGGTAAGTGTTGAATACTCTTGTATTAAGGATTTGGTTAAATGTTGAACACTTTTTTTGATAAAATTAATATTTGGATGATTTGTATGAATTTATATAAAAGAACAAGTATATGAAAAACATGTATGGAAGCTGAACCGGAAATTAGAATATGAAACCAATCAAAAGAAGAAAAAAATTGGTAAAAATAGGAACTATTGACGGCAGAATATCGTCACAAAATATTAAATTTACAACGGCCAAAAATCCATCACAGAAAGCTATAATTTCTGACGGTTGAAATCTCGTCACGAAAACTTGAATTTTCGATGGCAAGTATGTCGTCACAAAAAAAATTGCTGACAGCGATTATACCATCACAAAAAGTAGCTTATGTCGTCAGGAATTATGCCGTCACAAAAGATAGGTTTTGCTGATGACCCCACTTTTGCGGTCAACGAATGAATTCGTGACGCGGTATCGCCAACGAATAGGCTGACGACAGTTTTGTCGTCGGCAATACATTTAGTAACGGAAAAAAGACAAACAATGACATACTTTGCCGTCAACAATTATAGAAATTCTTGTAGTGAATATCGATTACATGATCAAACCTGTGACGTTGGTGTTGAATTGGTTTACAACCAAACATTGAAACCATTGCGTCCATTGACCCATAACAAATTATTGTTCTTGTTTACTCATATTGATGACAAGTGTGAAATATTATTAATAACTTCTCATTTGGTACTTATATTTATATTTAATTTTTAAAAATTAAATTTAAAATTTAGGAGAAAATATACTCGTTTCAAAATTTAATACTTTTATTTTGTATTCTAAAGAAAATTGCGAAAGGAGATGGTCACACATCCTGTATAAGAGGTATTATTATTGCTCACTACAAGAAAAAAGGTTATTGACGACGTTTTATTAACGTCGCAAAAGGAAACATTGCTTAAACCGGGCTTAGGCGACATTTTCAGCGACGTTTTTAAAACGTTGCTTAACCCATATTTTAGGCGACGTTTTCAGCGACGTTTTTAAAAACGTCACTTAAGCCATGTTTTAGGCGACGTTTTTTAAAACGTCGCCCAATCCATATTTTAGGCGACATTTTTTAAAAACGTCACCTAAAATTTCATTTTTCTCCCATTTTTTTTTCGCATTTTTTTTAAAATAGGAAGAGCTTATATAAAAACGTCGGCTAAGAACCAATTTATTAAATATCAATTAATTAAAAATAATAATGTGATTGAAATGTGTATATATAGGGTTTTTTTTTCTTAATAAAAAGAATTTTAAATTAAAAGAAAAATATATAAAAACCCTAAAATTGGTGAAATTAAAACATATATATATATATATATATATATATATATATATATATGGAATTTACGAAATAAACCTTGATTTCTTTTTCGAAAAAGGGAAAATGTTATTGTCAATTTTTTTAGTATAAATTGGGAAAATAGTTATAAATAACGAATCTAGTGATCGAACCCGGGATGCTAATGAACTTGTTTACAACGCTAAACAATAAAATAATAATGAATCAAAAATTAATAATGCAATATACTTAAAATAATTTGACAACTCAATTTTTATCTTATTTAACAAAAATTGTTAGATTAAATGGATTGATACGTGATTGCTTATGGTTTTAATTCAAATTAGATTCACTATTTGTAATATGCTTTTCTCAAATTTGTAATAAAAAAAGAGGGAAAAAAGTTGTCAGGCAAATAGATTAAATTATAATTTTCCACCAAATTGATGGAACTCTCTCCTAACAAAAGATGGTTGTAAACAGTTCTATCTCCAAATAATCGGATATTCTCAAAATTAATTGTTTGGCGTTATTTTGAATTAAATAATATTCTTTCAAATAAGGTGGGTGTGTTTGGCCATTACAGGGCAATTTGGATTGCATTTTTTAACGTCGCCGCTTAAGACCTTTTTTTCCTGTAGTGACTCTTAAATAAACGATAATCAAATACCAATTTTTTGAATCGAACTCATGATAGTGGTATTAAATTAAATTCACTAAACAATAAAATAAACACATCACCAATCCTTTCCGTAATTTCGAATTCTCTTTTGAATGTTGAAAATTTAAAAATGGACTTAATAGCCCTATTATGGGGCATGACTTAATTAACAAAGTTACCTACCCTAAATCCTAATCCAAAACATCTTATTTTCAAATATTTAAATAAAAAACTCAAATATCCACATTTTCTTATCACCTTTATTAAATTATACAACAATTAATCTCAGCAATTTTATTTATATTTATTGAGTTGTTTTTTTTTTTTGTAAGACAGATTTTAAGATTCTTTTGTACATAATTTTCGAACCCAATATCGAGAGCTTAAAGTCCAAATGTTTTAGACATTCTCTTCCTATTTTAGACATTTTTCTAGCTCTCTCAAAATCATTTTAGTTTCAATCAATGCCACTTTGTTAATAATAAAATATAGGTAAATTAATAAGTTAGTATAGATTTATCAGCATCTTCTTGTATTAAGGTTCGATCCCCACCCCTATATCATCCAAAAAAAAAAGAAAATATCAAAAGAGAACATCAAACACCTAAAATTGAATATCATTATTGAATTATAATTTAGAAATTAAAAGTGAACATCATTCGAATGTTACGAGGAAAAGTGCTAATTTTGATATAGGAAACAAATTGAAACTATGTCTCATGCTTAAAAGATTATTTTCCCTTGTCTTTTTTTTTTTTTTATTTGTGGAAACCTTTTTAATCAATTTATATTTTGATTTCTCTTTGGTTACCCATTTATTAGTTTGAATCGAGAATGAATAATGTATTGATTTAGTTGATTGATCATAATCCAATTCAATATCACTCATACAAACTCACAAGTTTATTTTTTAAAATTGATGTTTTACTTTTATCTTATTTGAAAGGCATAGATATATAAAGTTTGGGGTCTCTTTTCAAAGTAACTAAAAAAAGTCTATTACTACGAAATAATAATAATTATTTTTTAATTAAATTGAGTTAGGTTAAAGATATATTTTCTACCATAATTAAAATAAATTTTACATTAATTCATGAACTAATCTAATAAGTTGACCATCCAACCATATCATCACATTGGTTTAAGTTTAAAATATGAATTTACTACCTTCAAAGTACCAAAATAAATCAATTGGAACTTATTAAATAAATCTAGTAAGTTTCAATTTAATAAGAATTTACCCATTAAGTCAACACCAAACAAAAATTATCTTAATCATGAAAAAAAAAAAAAAAAAAAAAATTCATGGCATTTTATTTTGTTTTTTTTTTTTGAAAAAAACATACCATTCATCAACAGCCAATACAATCTTTTTGTCAAACTTGGAGCCAACTACATAGGTGAGATTTTCCTTCTAAAAGCAAGGTCTATCCTCAATAGAGAGGGTAAGATTCTATCAACAAAAATAATTTAAATCATTTGTTTAGCTAACACATCAACTACCTCCATTACATAATCAATTAACATATTTACAATGCTAAAAAATCAATTAAATGCTTAATATCATCGGTTATGTTGTTGAATTCAGAAATGTCTGAGTGGCCATCAACAATTATTTTATAACCTCGAAAGAATCGAACTCCACCAGAATAGGAGGTAAGAACGGATTTTACAAATTCAAAATGTGAGTAAGGTCTTCTTTCATAGCAATATCCTCTAAAGATTTAACAGAAAAGTTTTGAAAATTTGATCTCCAATCGGTCAATTTAAGTTGTCCTTCTGAATCTCGAATTACTCTAGCTAGGCTTTATTATCGCAACAACATTTATTTTCCAAACACCTAGGGGGTGGGGCTTCCCACTTTATGATCTCCTTCCCTCTTAAAATGATTTTCATGGTTGAACATGCACCCAAAAAAATATATCAAATTAATGGCTTTTTTCATAATAGATTGAAGATTATAGAATCCGAACTAATTATTTTCATTAACTCCTTGATTTCTAAAGTTTCATAAACTCTAAATAATGACAATACTTTTAAATAAATTCTTCTTTGGAACTTTATCACATATTCCTTTCTAAAAATCAATTTATTTATCCACCTTTTGGAAACAAAATATTTAAAATTAGTGAACCATGAGAAAATGTGATTTCAAGCAGGAATAACAATCTTGCAATCTTAATAATATGCATATTAGTTTCTTTATACTTCCTACACATAGAACATAAACCATAAATGTCTAACTCCTCTTGAGTAAATATTACTCTTGGCTGGAATGCATTTAAAAAAACACTTCAATAATTTTAGGAGAAATGTTAATTCTCCAAAAAAAAAAAAAAAAAAAAATTATTAGGTGCTTGTAATTTTAGTCTCCTCTGCTTTTGAAGACATATTTATACCAACATGATAGACACTTTTAACCGTGAAAATATCATTTTTACTAGCATTTCATATCACCTCATCATTAATACCCACCTCGCTCAAGGGAGTATTCACAATGATATTAACATTATTTTTACACAAAATACGGAAAATCCGCTCCTTGTTCCAACTTCCATCAATATTCCTAAACTCTTCCACACTTTTATTTTTCCACTCTCATCTAACACCCCTCTGCAAAAGGATTGCCATTTCTATTAATCCAAGGATCTCTATCAATATTAATTTTCTCCAATTTTTCACCTTTCATTTGTAACCTTAGAATTTTTCTCCCGTTTTCCACCTTTCATTTGTAACCTTTTTGGTATAGCTCTCTATTCCAACTAATGCTTTTCAAAGCAAGCGAACGGATTATTTTCAAAAGGGGCCGATAAAGAGTTTAATTTCTTATAATATTTCCCTCTTAACAACCTACTTAGTAAGTTTTTTTTGAATTTCTAATAATTCTCTAACTATGCTTAGCTAATAAAGCTTGATTATAAATGTTAAGGTCTCTGAATCTCAAACCACCATTTACATTACTTTTACTTGCAGCTTCTGCCCCCACTTGCCTATTAAACTTTACCCCTTATTATCATTTTTTCCCATAAAAAATTAGAACAAAATTTCTGACGATCTTCATTAAAATACTTAGTCAGGCGAAAACAACTTATATACGTAAAAATTGAATAAACAAGACCTTTTTGTTTTATTATTTTGAAAGGTCATTTCTAAATCAACCCAAAATTCTCATTAATCTTGACCCAGAACCTTTGTATATGACGAACCTTAATTATATCATTACTGATAACATTTGAATCAGATTACAAAAGTACCACATAATTGACAATTTTTCTTTCCCTTTGTAATATGCTCATCTTTCTAGGGTTTTCCATCATTTTCTCCTCTTTACCAATCGACCTAGCCAATTGATTTTCCATAGTTTCCTTCTAAAAAAAGTTTGTTTGATCCTAGAGTTAAACAACTAAATTACAATTCATCACTAAAACTAACATACTACCAACCTTTTTTTGTTATGGTTTCATCCTGCACAAGGGGGCCATCGCCTGGCCGATTGATTTTCCATAATTTCCTTCTAAACAGAGTTTGTTCGATCCTAAATAATCCATCAATAAAACTAACACACTACCAACCATTTTTGTTCCGGTTTGGGACCAACTACTTCCCAAAGAAATACCAAACATTTTATATATATAATTGGTATGTTTACATAATCACGTGTTGGGCACGTGAGTTTTTCATTCTCTCCGGGCCCGGTTCGGTCTTCTGTTGTCTCTGAATTCTCCGTTTTAAAAAAAACAAACCGTTTCGAGTCAGGGCTGAGCCTTGATTCCAGAGATGGAAAATCCAACGGCTGAGCTTTAATCTCCAACCCGGTCTCACCTTGTTCCGACTGTACGCGAATCCACCCCATCAGTAGACATCTTCTTCCTCAGACCTCACGCGCTTCACTCCGATCGAAACTCCGAACAGCTTCGGCGCCATTCTCTCCACCTCCTGAACGCCGTCGCTCACAGCGCCGCCGTCGTCTTCCGCCACATCCCTCGCCGGCAACAGCTCCAGCGTCTTCCCTCCCGCCTGCCGGTCCTGACCCGACCCGTAATTCGTCATCAACGACAGTATATTGTTGCACAGCCCTTTCAACCGCCTCAACTCCCCAACCAATTCCACGTTCTCCTTCTTCAGCCGCTCATTCTCCCTCACAACCTCCGGCGTCGAGCTCGCCTGAACCACCATCGGCAATGAGTTCGACGACGTCACCTGCTCTTCCGCTGAGTTCGCCGGCGAAGCCACGGCTGTCACCGGCGGCACCGTCGCAGCCACCTTCCGCCGCTGGATGTCTCGGAGGAGCAATTTCTCTCCTCTCTTGAAACAATCGTTCGCAAATTCCCATCGGTCCTGCACAACCTTTCGGAACCCCTGAAATTCCGAACACAAAATCAAAAACAGAGTTCGTTCCAAAAAACAGAGCAATAAAAACAAAAACAGAGACATTAAAAACAGAGCAATCATCATCATCATCAAGATCCTTACGTAAGTGTTGAGTTGACGGACAAAACTGGAGAAGTTATTGTGTTTGAAGTATTTAGGAAGTAAATCCCGAGCGAATTCGGCCGGCCGCCAAACGACGAAGCTAGATCCGTCTTCATTCCACGAGATCAGATCGTCGACGGCCGGATCGTCGACGAGTTGATACGTTTTCGTCAGAAACGGCGTCGGAATAGATCTCTGAGAATCTACGGTTCCGGAATCGCCGATCTGTTCATCGGAAGAAGGAGCCATCGCCATCGCAAGGATCTCCGATTAGCCTATAATCAATTAAACCATAAAAAATCAAAATCAAACGAGAAATTTCAAATTTTAAAATCCACCAAATCGAAACCCAATATTGAAATACCTGAAGGAATTGGAAGCACCACCGCGCCTGAGAATGAGCTCCGCCGCTGCAACCGTCGTAAGTTTGCCGCCGCCGTCGAGAGAGAGAGAGAGGTTTGGTTGTTTCTAGAAGTTTCTGGGTAAGGGAAGGAGGGTTAAATAAGAAGGAAGGAAAACGTGAGTTCTAGAAGGAAAAGAATTAAAAAATGTTTTTAAGAAAATAGAAAATGGAAAATAGAAAATAGAAAAGGGTGGGGTCCACAACAGAAGAAACATTATAGAAGAGAGAAGATTGGAAGGGTCCAGAAGCATCAAGACTTGTGGTAAGGAAGCGTAAGTGGATTTCTTTTTTATTATTATTATTATTTATTTATTTAATTTTGTTTTGTTTTTCTTCGAGGTTCTTAATATCTTATCCACTAATACCATCCAGAAGTTTCTCTTTTAATATCTTCTCCAGAAGCTTCTTTGCCCTTCAAAAAAAGAGAAGCTTCTCTTTCCTTCATTCCTCTTTTGCCCTTTTTTCTTTGGGCTGTTTTTGTGGATTAAGAGCCCAACTTCTTGCCCAATCATTAAACATTCAGGTGGTTTGATGAGGAGTTATAAATCCTAAAACTAACTCCTATCTAAATATGTCAAACAAATAACTCTTAGGTGTTTTGATGAGAAATTAGTTTGGAGATATACTTAAAAGTTAAAAATTAAATTAAAATTTTGTTTAGATGTGATTTTTTTTTTTTTGTAGAATAATAAAAGTAAAAAACTTATATAAATGTAAAATTAAATTGAGTAGTTAAGAGAAATAATGATTAGAAATGAGTTATTTTGAATAATTAAAAATGAATGATTAGAAATGAGTAGTTATTTTTAAAAGTAAAAATGAAGAGTTTAACAAGAATTAAATTAGTTTTAACAGAATTTGTTTATTAATTTGTTTGTTTGTTATTTTTTCTAGTATTTTTAGCTAGTCTTAACCAAATTGGTTAAGCCTTTTCCTATGTAAATAATCTCTATTTAAATGAGGATTTCACAATTTATTGAATAGATGAGAAATATTATTTCACCCTTTCAAATTCGTGTTATAGTATCAGAGCGAAAACGCTCAAATCTCTGATTTACGTCCTCATTTCTGCTCGTCTTCTTCGAGTTCCAAAAATGGCTGATGAAGAAGTACTTAACACCGAGGCGACTGCCGCGATTAGTGCCCAGCTAAATCCCTATTCCCTCCATCATTCTTTCACCGCCACTGTCGTGCTTGTCTTTCAACCTCTGATCGGAGCATCTAACTTCGCCTCATGGAAAAGAGAAATGAAGATAGCATTGTCTGGGAAGAACAAAGAAGGATTCGTGAGCGGAACAATCAAGAAACCCACTGATACAAGACTCACAGCCGCTTGGAAATGCAACAATGACATCCTTGCTTTTTGGATTATAAACTCTGTATCTAAGGAAATTGCAGTAAGCATCGTGTATGATGGCAGCGCTAAGGAGATCTGGGATGAATTGGGGGAAAGGTTCAAAGAAAGCAATGGTCCTCGCATCTTTCAACTTCGAAAGGAATTGGTGATCACAGTGCAAAATTCCTCGACTATTGAGGTATATTTTACTAAATTAAAAATGATTTGGCAAGATTTAGCGGAATATAGACCTGAGAATGAATGTACTTGCGGAAAATCGAAGGATCTTCTTGAACATTTGGAATCAGAATTTGTTATGGTGTTCTTGATGGGTTTGAACGAGTCATTTTCTGCAGCTCGAACTCAAGTTCTCCTCATGGAACCAATACCTTCTATAAGCAAGGTTTTCTCGCTGGTTGTTCAAGAAGAACGGCAACACCTCGCTTGTTCCACTCCACAGATTGACCCAATAACACTATTGGCATTAAATGAAAATAAGAATGCTTCAAACTCGGTTAATCCGAAGGATGTTCCTCGTGTGGTCTGTTCACATTGTGGATATAGAGGACACACATGGATTCAAATCAAATAGAGCAAATTCGTCACAATTAAGTTCTTCGGCTGGATCGAATTTGGTTTCTTCACAGACAAATTTCTTCTCCTCACTAACTAGCAGTCAATATGCACAACTAATGTGATTACTCTCATCTCATTCATCTTCAGAAAAGACAGATGTTGTGAATGTCATGATTCATGTAACAGGTATATGTTCCACTGCTGACTTTCTTAATAATCATTCAGTTTCTTGGATTATAGATTCAGAGGCGTCCCGCCACATCTGCAATAATCATAATCTCTTCAAGAACATGAGAAAAATTTCAGAAATCTCTGTAGTCTTACCTACATCTTATCGGGTTAAA
>JBBMEF010076633.1:0-10110 GCA_037832685.1 Sicyos baderoa | reverse complement strand
TGCCTTAGATGTGGTCAATGTTGTTGTTGATGGCTCCTCGGATATTTCTGAATTCAACAACATCGTTGTTGATATACGGTTTCTTATTGCTTATCTTGGTGTTGATCAGGTTTCTTATTGTAACAGACTTTGTAATAGGGTAGCTGATCGGTTAGTCAGGAAAGACTCTGTTGATGGTTTTGGTTGGAAGGCTCATTTCCTCGATGTTAAGGCTCATTGCATACATCTCAAATACATATGTTTGTTGATTAATTAAACTCAGAGAACGAAGCAACAAAAGGTTTGAAACACACACAAGATAAAAAAAGCATAAATACCCTCGTCTATATAGCCAGAAAGATCCTCAATAGACAAATTGATACGGAAGCAAAACTTACCAACATCAAATCTACCATATTTAAGAAAATAATTACAAATTAAATTACCAAAAACTTACATCAACATCAAGAGGGTAGAAAACCAAAAACAGGCCAAGATCGATAGAAGAGGCTATGAAAATTTTCAACCGATTCGAAGAACCAGGCTGTTTAATAGGATAGAGACAATTTTAGGGAAACTAACCGTACTCTATTCCACATACCAATTTGATTCTCTAAAATGCTGGTTCAATTAGAATGTCCAACAAGATCCAATGGTCTAGTTAATTTCATCATGATACTCTAAGCAGGGCCTAACTCAAACGTGTTGACCCAACACACTACAACACGTGGCTCGAAGACATGCGACTTAGGGGTATTGAATGATGTTAACTAGACCATTGGACCTTGTTAACTTCATTGAACTCATTTAGAGTGTCCAACAAGACCATGTGATTTGGTTAAAATTTAATTCAATATCATGGTCATCGAGTTGCCCCAGTGTTGATATTTGGTTATCATTTATAGGAGAGCAGGTTTGTGGTATCATTTCCCTAACTTTATACTCGAAATAAACAAATAATTAAAATAAAATTGTTTATTTTCATTAAATTATAAAATCAATGATTTTTTAGTACAAATTAAGAGAAGAACCAACGATCTCTAAACTTTGAATTTGAAATGAATTAACATCGAGATAATCAAATAGGTTGAAATGAATTTACTTTATTATTATTTTTAAAAAAATATTTACTTTATTGTTTTTTTTTAACAATATTCATTTAACGGTTTTATAAATTTTAGAATATGCGGTTATTGTGCAATTTCTTGTTTTTAATTTATTCTTATTTACCTAATTTCTATAAAACCAAAAACAAGTGAATCAAAAAAATAATATTAATAGAAACAAAAACAAGACTTTTTTTTTTCTTTTTTTTTTAAAGTTGAAAATAAGGACTAGTTGAAAATATAAAATTAAAAAGAATTAAGTTGAATAAAATTATATATATTAGTTTAATTAGGATTTAGATTTAGATTGTGTATGGGCGAGGGATTACGCGGTGAATGATTGGGGGTTCTGGCGGAAAACGTTTAGCCGAGTGGAGGAAGATGAGCCGAAGGTTCGCTTTCTGTTTTTTTTTTTAATGTTTTTTAGTCACACGCTGAACACGTTCACGCGGACCGCCAGGCGCGTTGGGCCGGAGATGCCAATTAGATCTCCCCAGTTTCTTCGTTGTTTATCTGATTTTTGTATTTTCGTTTCATTTAACTATGGTTTGGTTTTCTTGAGTTTTTATCGAAACTGATCCAATTAATTTGATAAAGGGGAAATTGAATTAATACAAATTAAAAGGTAAAATCATTAATTTTATTTTTTTCGAATTTTAGATCAGTTCGAGAACGGATTCAATCTAATTGATTTGTAAAAAGAGGAATAGAATTAATGTTCTCCTTGACTTGATTTTCTTCGATCCGGTTCTAATTTATTTCTTTTTATTATTTTATTTATTACTTTACTTCCAACCTTTATTTAAATGTTATTTTCCTACCAATTTCTCAAAACTAATAATTAAATTAAACAAAAATAATTAGTTATTTATCAATAAAAATAAACTCTCCTATAAAAATAAAAATAAAAGTACATAAATTAAGATTGATTCGATTTGATTTTTGTTGGTTTTTATAAATTCAAACGAAATTCAATAATTTTTTATTTTCTCCAAATAAAAATCAATATATAAATGGATTGATTTGGTTCGATTCGATTAATTGGTTTTCAATTTTTATTATCATCCAAAAATTTAAGTCTAAAATTATGTTGATTTTAATCATGGAAATTCTTTCAACGGATGGCTAATTTTGATCATGGAAATTCTTTCAACGGATAGCTTATGGCTAATTTTAAACATAAGCTTAAGCGGGTATTTGATCCCAAAGTTCGGATCCGATCCTAGCAAAAAGTAAGTCAAAGCGGGTTTTTCGGTCAATAAATTCGGATTCGAATCTAATTCAAGATGGCATTTCCCGATATGGCCGCCATCTTGAGGGGAAATGTTGGAGATTCTCACCTTGTGACAATTATCGTACATTGGAAAGGTGAAGATTCTCCAACTCATTTATAAGAGATTTGGAATACTCCTCTCATTACCAATTGGTTTTGAGGTGGAACTCTATATTCTCTAATATGGTATCAGAACGCAATGTGGGTAATGACATGGTCTAGTTCAAGATGGCATTTCCCGATGTGGCCGCCATCTTGAGGGGGAATGCCGGAGATACTCACATTGTGTCAATTGTCCCACATTGAAAAGATGAGGATTCTACAACTCATTTATAATAGATATGGAATAACTCCACTCATCGTCATTTGATTTTGAGATGAAACTCCATAGTATCTAATACTACTTGATAATGGAAATTTTTATCAAAGCAAATGAATGAGTGTTACATTAAAAGTATTTTTCGTGGGTTTGTGTACATCAACAAATATTATATTGGTTAAGTAAACCTCCAAAATTTATCAAAAATTAACCTTTGGTAGTTATTTTTTAACTGATCTTATGCCTTCGTTTCTTTCACTTTCCTATGTAAAAAGATTAGCTCCCAAAATATTATCGATCCTTTTAAAATTTTCTTGATCTATATATATTTTTTAATATTGATATCAATGGGCAATGAATGGAGTAACTCATATCTTTTGTATATCGATGTTGGACTCTCCCACTTTATAATGTGGGACATTTGTGAGATTCTAATAGATCTATACTTTTTATATTCTTAGTTATTTGAATTGTATTTGATATTTGTTAGTATTTTCATAAAATATATATATATATATTCACTGGGGGAGGAATATGATTGTATGGTTCTATTTCATTTTTAATGTAGCATGTGGAGGAGAGTTTTACTCTTTAATAAATTAAGAGAAATATTTGTCATATTTGAACATGACTTAAATATTAATGTCCACACATGTGGTTCAACATGAGCCACAAATTATTTTTCTTTTCTTTATCTTTTCATTTTTTGAATTTAAAATAAAATAAAATATTTATATTTTGATGTACATTATTATTTAGGTCATGTCCGAACATGATTTAAATATTTCTTATAAATTAATATGTTTTGTCAAAAAAAAAAAAAAAAAAAAACGGAACGTGATGCGCGCATTATTTATTTATTTATTTTGCTGCAATTGGCATGTTTAATGGTAGCTGCTGAGGCAACAACTCGGGTGATGGAGGAATCATGCTTACGTCATAAATACATACCAATCAAATATAATTAATTATGTTAAATTTTAAAAAGGATCTAAAGGGGAGTTGACCTTTGACAAACAATAGTTGGCAGGCAGTCAAATAGCACAGGCAGTTCTTTTTTGTAAGTTTATAATTAATTAATTTATATTTTTATCCACAACTCAAACTTTTATTAGGATTTGCATTGTAATCCACTAATTTATTTCAAAAACATGTGTTGAATTTGGAAGGTATCTGAAACTTTTGAAAAATTGTATTAGATAGTCTAATTTTATAAAATAATTATAGATTTAGACAATTTTTTTTAAAATATTAGCATTCATAGTTAAATATGCAATATAAATAATATTCATCACACTATATTACTCTATATCGTATATATAATTATGATTGCTATTTTTTTTTAAATTTAGCTAGTGTTGTAAATATTTTATCAATTTAATTTATTCGTGCAAAAATTCTTAGTTTCTTGGATGATCTATTTTAAATGGCTAAAAAAAAAGTATCCTTGAATTTTATAGTTTATTCTAACAAATATTTTATTTTTTAAAGTTAGATACTACTTTTGACATTCTACGAAAATTTCAAAATTATATTAATATAATTACTTTTAACCTTTCATAAATGTCTCAAATTATATTTAAAGTTAGAAATACCAAATGTCTCAAATGAGTAAAATGTTTGCTGAATTCGATTATAAAAGAATAATTTGACTTTTCACATTTTACCATCTTTTTAATTGAAAGTTAATTTTAATTAAATGTTAATGAAAAGTGGAGAAGAGTATTACAACTTTTATAACAAGTGCAAAATTTATAAATATTTTGTATAACATATTTATTTACCTTTCCATCCCTTGCTGTTGTTTGTACATAGGAAACGAATAGAGTTAAAACTAGGAATTCGACCATTGTTCCACGAATAAGTGAAATGTGATGTATTTTTTAGTAAAATTAAAAATAAAGTTACGATGAATCATGTTTAAAATGAATAATATTTATACTAAATAATATGTCGAGTATTCTCAAATTTATTTCGAACAAAAGTAGTTGTTCACTAACATTATTGTACATTCAATGATTAAAAAGTTTTGGGTTCGAATTATCTCCACTTTCAACAGTTGTAATCTAATATATATATATATATATTCTCAAATTTGTTTAAGTCTTTATTTACCATTACATTTTTATTTTTTTAAAATCACTTATTTTGTAGTATATTGAGAGTGTGGTGGGAACTCAAAAAATAAAATAAAATAAAGATAATACTATTTTTCCTTCCCAATGTTATTTTGTTTCTCTTTGCTTCTCACGAACAGGTGGTCGAGGAAGATTGGTATTGCCTGTTGTCAAGGTGTAGTGTGAATTAGACCTTCAGAAAGTTACGGGGAGAAACAAATTCGTGAGGCCAGTGGGCCAAAGCGGATAATATCTAGATTAGTGATGGGTCGGGTTGTTACAAATAAGGACGAGACTATTTTCCAAATGAGAGACTGTTGGCCTCCCTTAAAGATGGGCGAGTTTTTTCGGGATAGAATGCCCTATGTTTGGGGGCATTCGAGCTCCTCTCCTGTACTCGGTCCCTTTCGGAGGATAGTTAGAAAATGAATGTTAATGCTTTGTGGTTAAATGATGAATATATTGGTGGGGTGGGTCAGTGCTCTATGATCATAGAGGTCGGCTTCGTGTTGCAGGTGCTCGAGTGGTATTCGGGAGGGGCTTAGGATATCAATGCAGAGATTGTGTCCCCCAATCTTAATCGAATCAGTTGTACTAAATATTATTCATTTTATTTCATTTCAGCTGATTCGCCTAAGATCTTACCCGATGATGTCATCTTTGAGATTGTTGGTTTAGTGGCTAAATTGGGTGTTACTTCTAATTTTATGCATGTTGGGGGAACATTTTAATAGGGTTGCCCATAGATTAGCTGCTTTTAGGAGTGATTGTTTAAGGTGTTAGTTTTTTTTTTTTTTTTTTTAAATAGTAATAATTATTTTTTTAGATTCTCATAGGCTATTTTCCGCGGAAGGCCATGTTCCCATATGTTTTCTTTTATGCTATTGGTGGATGATTGATCGTTGGGGCTTGATTAATGAATTGTTTCTTTTAAAATAAAAAACAAAAAACAAAAAACCACCTTTTGATATATTAGGTTGGACTTTTTTTTTTTTTTTTTTTTTCTTTTCTTTTTGAGGAAAAGATGAGTCCTAAAACAGTCATTTTCATTCAATCTTTTAGAGAAAATAATGTCATAATCAATTCAGCTATTTATGCACGTGTGATATATTAGTTAAACCTTGCTAAAAAAAATACAAAATTTCAATTAATAGCTATTTTCTATGTTTTAAAAATATTATTGTAATCCATTTATTTGATATGTGTTCTCGCACTTTCAAAATCCAATTTCAATCTCTAAAACATGTGTCTAACTAATTAGACTAAAAAAATGTAGATCTCTCTCACACACATTAGAGAGAGTAGAATCCTTCTCTTTCCAGTCGAAATATTTATAGAAAAATGCTCGGATTTGATATGTTTATAGATGAAATTAAACTGAATTTATTGATCATTACATATAATTCCATTAAGATATTGTATGAAAGTAGGATTTCTTCTATTCTCTTTTTATTTTATTTGAGAAAAAAAAAAAGATTTTTGATTGGCTGAGTTCAAATCAAAGAAAGGTTTTTTGACCTACTTTATGTTAGTAATTTTTGGCTCTAAGAAAAGTTTGATGGGGTTTGCTTGTGGGCGTTTAGGGATATTACGAGGTGCATTATTCGGCTCTTATGGGTTTTCTTGAAAGAACTGATTGTGAGTTATTTGGGAGTTCTAAGGGGAACGAGGAATAATGAGCTCGATAAAAGTTAATGGGTGGTTTGGTGAATGAGGAAGAAGGAGTGGGACGAGCTAGTGGTTGCAAGTATTGAGGGTTAGGGGAGAGTAATGATTTACTTTAACCGATGAAAGTCTATTATTGGAGAGAAACCGAGATGCCTAAGGAAGACCAAGCTGGAGAAGGAAAAGGAAAAGGAAGATCGAGAAACAAGTGAGCAAACAAAGAAGATACGAATTTGTCGGAGTTCACAAAGGCTCCTACCGTCATCAAAATTGAGTCGAGGAAAATAATTGAAGTCGATAAAGAAAGCTTGGCGTACAAAAGGCTCATGTGTATGTTGAATAACAAGTTGACAATGGTGACATTTGAGCATTTTGCAAGGATCGAGACAAAGATATATGAGAACATGCAACTCTGACCTATTCGATGGGACTGGACAATTGTTAGCTAGTAGTGGACGAGATCTCAAATCAGAGCATCGACTCAACCGATCTTATCCGACTCTGAGCCCAAACCCCTAGTCAATAAAGTTATTTTGTTTATTGAACCAAAATCGGGTTGAGTTAGGTTGGATAATCTCTTAAACTTGTTTGTGAATTATTTTGATTTCTTTCATTTTTCTCTTTTATTTTCAGTCATTACTTGGTGTGGAACAACATGCTTTACTCAATGTTTTTTTTATACCTTTGGTTAAGGTCATTTCTTTCTTCTTCTTCTTTTTTTTTTTTTTTTTTTTTCGTGTTCTTCTATTCTGCTCGTTGGTACCTAATTTTATAATTATGAGATGAATTAGTTGATAAATGATGAGTCTGTATTTGGAAGTGGTCATTTTTTTCTTTTTAAAGATGATGTATATCCATGTTGGATGATTTTTTTCCCAAAATTATTTTAGTGGGGCCCTACTGTTTAACCATTGAGATGAACGTTAGATTATCCTAAAAAATTATCAATTTTCTCGCGAATTCGAAGACATGGTAGTTTATAACTATAAGTTGTCCCATGCAAAGTTGTGCTTCTCCATTTTGGTTAACACCTTATGATGTCACATTATAGCATTTTAGTCCAACTAACACTAAATGACAATAGAATCCTACATTCTGTATTTTTGACACATGATTAAACAGCTAAATTATGAAATGAAATATTTTTCCAAACTACAAATGGCTGTGGTTTTTTTAGCAAAAAAGACAATTAAAATATGGATAAATAGAAAATGCAAGGCCCCATTTAAAACGTGGTGATAAAAGTGAATAAAAAAAGGGCAAATAATTATGTCCCATGTGCAAAATGTTTGCTCTTATCCGACTCTTTTCCTATCGCTATCTTCCCACTTGTGTATTCCTTTATGAAGATAACTATTTGATTTGATTCTCAACTTTCACTTTCATTGTTCATTTTCTATATATATATATAAAAACAATAAATTATATAACAAAATATCACCAATTTGAAATTTGCAAAGTTACACTTACACATTTTACAAAATATATTTCCAAAATTAATTGAATGGTTTAGTTTTGGAATTTTGCATTCTCACATTGAAAATGTGATCATTTTTCAATATTTTTATAATATAAATAAATTATATTTTTACTATCAATTAATTTTGAGATGAATATAAACTAGGAGTTTTTGCAGCAATAGTCCAAATTGATAAAATATTTACAACACTAGGTAAATTTTAAAAAATTTAGCAACCATAGTCAAATATACGGTATAAAGTAATACTTTTTATACTGAATAACTATGGATTCTATTGTCATTTGACTATGGATTCTATAGTCCAAATTGATAAAATATTTACAATACTAGGTAAATTTTATTTATACTGCATATTTGACTATGGATGCAAATTTTTTCAAATTTGTCTAAATCTATAATTATTTTGTAAAATTGACTATCCAATACAATTTCCCTATAAACTATTGATATCGTATCCGACCAAAATGAATAATTTGATCCACAAATTTAGGTTACTTGAATGCTTGTTTGAATTAAAATTTGAAAGATCGTCATTAAAAATGCCAACTTTTCCTTTAATGGTGCTAATGAAAATAGTAAGTAACTCTATAGTATTAATACATATGATTGATTGAGAGTAAGTGAATTCGAAATCTTCTCCCTATTTAGTGATTCTTCTACTTGAAAAACTACTTTTGAAATATTGCAAGTAATATTGCAAAATTAGAATGGATAAAATAAAATTTCAAACCAATGACAAATTTCACGATTATATTACTTTGTAATTTAGAAAGAAAAAAAAGGACAAATATTTTCCCTTTATATCTATTTTATGGCTCCATTTAAATTTTATTACATTTTTCAATGACATCAAATTCAATTAAAACTGTCAAAATAATACTGTAAAATATATAGAGCTATTAGGAATTTAAATATTTTATATTTACCAGATTTTGTTATTTAAATATTATAGATACTCTTTGGATTATGAGAGATATTCTCTAGGGTTAGATATTTGATGTACTCTTTATAAGTTGGAAAATTTAATGAAAATGCAAGCACGGTTTTATGCCTTTCTCACAATTTATCATGGTATCAGAGCCTCTCTAAATCAGAGAATTTCTTTTTTTTAACCTTAAAAAAATAGTGCAGTGTATTGCAACAAGACATCTTTCATTGGCGGTGCCTCGGAATAATTGTGATTGCAATTGCATTAAAGAAAGGAATCGGTGGTTCGATTGTGCATAAAATATTGGAAATCAAAAGCTTGCGTCAGACAAAATAATAAAGTTTCAATTGGAATGCATGGATTTGAAGTTTTTTTTTTTTTTATCTTGTTTTGTTGTTGCTTCAGCAAGAGGATTGAATTTTAAATGGAGCAAAATTAACTTTTCTTTGCTTCCATATTTCACCCTTCACAACCATAATGGGCCGTTAGAGTGAGGCAACATTTAATTATTCGGTTGACTCTTCTAGGCGCAATTTCAAATTGTGTACAAGGAGTTGCTATTTATTGATGTTGGTTTCACTTGCCAATATGAATAGTTTTTGTTCGAAAATTTCTCATGTTTTTGGGGAAGCAGATAGAGCGAGTGCCCCAACTCTTTCGGATAATCAGTGGGCACAACTTATGGCTGCAATTAAAGCAGGTCAAGCTTCAACTTCCACTAGTGATCAGTTAAACGGTACGTATAATGTCGGTGAGTGGATTATTGATACTGGTGCATCAAATCACATGTCTGGTAATATTTCTTTGTTCTCCAATTTGTGTGACATGTCTTCTTCTGTTGGGTTACCTAATGGGAAGAGTACAACAGCGACAAAGCAAGGGACGATTATGTTAAGTGATGGTTTAGTTTTAGAGAATGTGTTGTATGTTCCAGCTTTAACTTGCAATTTATTGTCTGTCTCTCAACTTTTAGAACAGCAAAAATATCTTGTGTTTTTTACTACCCAGTTGTGTTTTATACAAGACTACACTCTGAGGAACCTAATTGGAGCAGGAGTGTTAAGTAATGGAGTCTATGTTTTCAGGTCGATTCGTGCTTGTAGTTCTCTAGTAAACAAAGTAGCAGTTGCAAATAAAAGTGTGTTATGGCATGAACGTTTGGGCCATCCTTCTATGAAAGTGGTTTCTTCTTTGCCTAGGTCTGTTCTTGGTAATATTGTGGATACTAGTTGTGTTTTTGATT
>JBBMEF010076613.1:0-10111 GCA_037832685.1 Sicyos baderoa | reverse complement strand
TTTTTTTTTTTTTTTTTTTTTTTTTTTTTTTTTTTTTTTTTTTTTTTTTTTTTTTTTTTTTTTTTTTTTTTTACTTTCATTCATTGCATCCTGGCCGCCTAGGGTACGAGAAACCAAGCAAAATAGTGTGCTATGTTTTTGTCCTTCTCAATTGCACTTATTTTTATGCTTCTATCTTCTGTATTGCTGTCCTCCAATTTTACTTTTTCAAGTATATCACAAAAATAATTAATTTTGTAATGTATATATACAATTGTAGTGTCCAACTCGATTAGCACTAAACAATAAAATTAAGGTGACAATGACGATGAAATCTTCAAGTAGAGCAAGAAAATAGGTGGAATCTTCAAATCTAAAGTAAATAACAAACAAGCAAGAAGCTTGAGAAATGACTAATTTTTTAGCCATAATAATTCTGTTATAACTGTATTTACCCAATTAATTCATTGTGAATTAAAAACAAACTAATATTAGTGTGACATGAGTAAATTAGTTTTGTTTGTTTTTGTTTTTGTTTAATTTCTTAAATTACATTTTGTTTTGAATATCCAGCCTTACATTGTACTAAAAGGAAGAACCATTCTTTTTATTATATAGTGAAGACAAAAGTTTTTAGGGGTTTTTGCAGAAATAGACTAAATTGATAAAATATTTACAATACTAAACAAATTTTAAAAAATTTAGCAACCATAGTCAAATATACGGTATAAAATAATATTTTTTATACTGAATAACTAATACATAATACAGTATAATAAGTATTATTTATATTGTATATTTGACTATGATACAATTTTTTTCAAATTTGCTTAAATCTGTAATTATTTTGTAAAATTGGTCTATCCAATACAATTTCCCAAGTTTTTATTAGTCAATTCAATGATAGTTCAAACAAATAATAATAATGAATTATTATTTTTTTAATAAACAAAAATAGCACTAATTTTGAATTTATAATGAAGCTGGACTACATATTTTATTTTTATTTTCTTTTAAAATGAATTTTATTGAGGGAGAGAAATGTTAAAATATAGTATTATTAAAATATATATATATATATATATATATATAGTCCAAATTGGTCCATGTGATAATACTTATCTAGGTAAGTATTGTTCATTTACAATTGTATCAACTTTAAAATAAACTAAGTCAACCGCAATCGACCTTTTCAATAACTTGTTAATAGGATTATTAAAACATAAAACAATTTGTAATTTTATTATTATTATTTTTAGAATAAAACTACAATTTTATTAATATAAACTAAAGAAAAACAATTATAACTGAAAAGTGTAATGGTATTTTTTTTAGTTATTTATCTATAATGCGTTTAGTTTTCATCCTTTTTTAATCAATTATAAGCTACTTCTTGAAATAAAATCTAATTTTTGAAAACTATGAAGGGGTTGATAATTATTTGGTTTTCAAAAATAAAATTTATTTTTTTCAATCTCTAAATAAAAACCATTGTCTCTGTCAAAAGAGTATTTGAATAGTAAATTAAATTCCCAAAAAAAGTTTTTGAAAACTATTTCTAGTTTTTTTTTCTAATCAAAACTATTTTTAGATGACAAAATATGAAATGGTTTTTGAAAAAATATCTATAAAGTTGAAAATAAAATAAGAAAATTCATAAATAAAAAATAGTATTTGAAAAATTCAATGTTGTAAAAAAAATGAGGCTACATTCTTTCGTTTCAAAATTTAGTTTACTTTTATATACAATTCTCATAAATAAAAAAATAAAAAATAAAATAATTATGAAAGAGAATTGGTATTAAAAAAAAAAGTCTTGAATTTGAAAACACTTCACTTTAAAGTTTATAATTTTCTCTTTTAATAATACCATCAATGAAATTATTAAAAAGAAGAAGGCATTTTTCTTGTTTTTTCTATTTTTTCAAACCATAGTCAAAGGTTAAATTTAGAAGAAGAAAATTCCCATGGAACACTACTTGAAATTGCTTTAATAGTTTTTTTTTTTCTTTTAAGTTTTGTTTAAATAATTATTCAAAAATAAATTGTTTAAATAAAAGATGGGTAATACCGAAGGCCCATTATGTTTTGCTACCCACAGACTACTACACATACAGAAGTATATACTCATAAAAAACTAAGAATAAAATAAAATATTTAAAATTATTTGCAAATATGTACACATTTAGAAAATTTAACAAAAAAGAATTTACGATTTTTAACAAAATTTTCTTTAATATCCTCCCTCATTAAATTAGTATTTTAACAAAAAAAAAAAAAAACTCACAAAATTGTAGTTTTTTTTTTTCGTCAGCCTGAAATTTATAGATGTCAAATTATTTACTTAAAAATCTTCCAATATTGTGAGACTTTACAGAATTTTTTTCTTTCCATTTTTTAGTTTCTTGCAAACTAAGTTTCGATTGTCCTACCTATTCAAAATATATAGAATCTTTAATTATGTATTTATTTTTATTTTTTAAAAAAATCTAAAATATATTAATACTCTATTTTTGTACATAGGTATGTAAAAGTACTTTATTAATACCATATTTTATAATTGAAATGTATTTTTTATTAATATTATAAATGCAAATATTTTTAAATTTAACTATATTAATAATTATTTTGTTATAATAGTTTATATTATACGTATTAATAATACATAATATTACATTAATAATTGAATATTGTATTAGTGAGTATTAATAATGCAATATTAAACCATGTTCATAATGATAGATGTAAATATTTCAAATTTGACTACATTTGTAATTATTTTTCTTAGAATAGTTCACACGGTATTAATAATATATAACATTGTATTAATAATTTAATGATGTATTAATAATACATAATATTTCATTAATAATTTAATACCGTATTAGCGAGTATTAATAATGCAATATTAAACCGTATTTATAACTATGAATACAAATATTTGAATTTGACTTCATTTATAATTATTTTGTTATAATAATTTATATTATATTAATAATACATAATATTGCATTAAAAATTTAATATTGTATTAATAATACATAATATTGCGTTAATAATTTAATACTGTATTAGTGGGTATTAATAATGCAATATTAAACCGTATTCATAATGATAGATGCAAATATTTCAAATTTGGCCCCATTTGTAATTATTTTTCTTAGAATAATTCACACGACATTAATAATATATAACATTGTATTAATGAGTATTAATAATATTGAACTGAATTTATAACTATAAATGTAAATATTTTCAAATTTGACTATATTTATAATTATTTTGTTAGAATAATTCATATATTATAATTTGACATTTGATGTATCAAACCTATAAAATTGAAATCCATCCACGACAGATAGAAAAAAGAATGAAGTAAAAACGAGAATTGAAATTAGAAAAAAAAATCATGAAAAATTTAAAAAATGAATCAAACATAATTAATTAATTATTTAAAAAAAATTGGTAAAAAAATATAATAAAAACAAGTCGAGAGAATTAATAAGTTGCCACCACACAAGCTGCTTCAATGAAGCATTTGGAAAAAAAATGAAAAAAAGAATGTAACTGTTTGAAGCTGACTGCGGAAGGAAAATGAAAAAAATGTGAGATTATGGGTATAATTGACATTATTGAAAGATAATATTAATTAAATTAAAAATAAAAAATAGATTTACAAATAGTTTCAAATATGACTAAAAATTATTTTTCTAAAAGTTGCTATCTACCACAATTCCCCTAAAAAAAATAAATGTAACTCTTGGACATTACAAACATTTTAACATAGCTAAACATAATAAAGACGAATTAAAAAAAAAAAAAAAAAAAAAATCTAAACGTTACAATTTGTTTTGACAATTGAAATATTACAAATTACTCAGAATAAATGGTAATAAAATATTTGGAAGAATTTCTGGAACATTAAGATAGTCCTTAAAATAAAAATTGGTGCCTGAAATATTTTGAAGAATGTTATACGCCCTACAGCCAATATCTAATCTCATGGAATTGATATAATGGACTACTGTCCTGTGTGTGAGAAGTTCAAAAAAACTAACATGATTGTATTTTTTTTTTTTTATGCACGTGATTGCGAGTCAGTTTGCGTGCACCTAAACTAATATTACACGATTGTTCTGACAACATTTGAATGCCAAAAAATTAATATGATTGTAAGTTTGTGTTCCTTTATTTATTTGGTGACAATCCAGTTAAAACCACAATCTTGAAAAAATCAATATATTTGACTTTCATTTATTTGAGTGATAAATATTTTGGTTGAGAATTTGTTTTAAAAACCTTTTAACTCTAAACCCTTTACATACCATTTGAAAATTAAGGAAGTCTTCTAAAAAAAAAAAAAAAAAAAAAAACTTTTCTGGTTTCTATCTCTAGTTTTGTAAGTTTATATGTTTGCATTAAGCTCTAAGACCATGACAAGCCCATTCTTGGGCTATAGTTAGAATCTTATTCTTTATATGTAATCAATCTGCTCTATGGTATTTTTCAATATTTTAACTGATATTAATTTTTTTTTGTTTTTTTTTTTTTTTTTGATATCCGTGACTGTCCGGGCCAGCTTTCGGGTGGAAAGCGCACATCAACTAATGTCACGGGGTATACCGCCTGACCCTACAACATTTGGATGCCAAGGAAACTCGTATGTATTAATTTGAAATTAAATCCTAGGTAGGTGACCACCATGGGATTTGAACCCATACCCTTATGCACCCCAAGGCCTTCTATGATCAATTGGGCTACCCCATGATGGTTATTTTAAGTGATATTAAGGGTTATCATTTCCTTGTTTAGGCATAAAGTTCTTGATAAAAAAAATTACATAAGAAATTAGACAAAACACAACATATTTATATTGTATTGGTTCAAACTTTACCTAGATAAATATCTAAGTCATTATCATGTCCTTCCACAATACTATCTAAATCATTATCGTGTCTTTACTTAGTCATATAACTCAAGCTTGGTTCTTTTTGGTTAAAATGTGATAATATTGCATACTTTGAAAAGAATAAAAATGTTATTTTTTTTTTAATAAAAGACAACTCACATGAATTTGTTAATATAATTAAACCAAACAAGATTAAAAGTTTAAAAAGAAACGAAAACAAATCTATAAAAAGAAAAGAAAAGAAAACATGCTATATATATGTATATATTATTTTTATTTTTATTTTTATTTTTATTTTTTCTTCCTAACAAGGTATATTATACCCTAAATCATTGTTTTCAATCTTATCTCTCATATAAGCTAACATCACCGGAACTCTAGCGACATATTGTATAATTTAATAACCACAAAATAATACGTTCGAATATTCCTTTCTAAATGGGTTGTGAATATATATAATTACTCAATTCTGCATAATTAAAAAAGAGGATTATGAAGATTGAAGAGTCTCAAATAACAAACCAAAGAAAGATGAAATAAAATACAAATAACAAAAGGATTAGAAGATTTCGTTCTTCTCTTTGAAATTTTCCATGAAAACTGAACACAAAAGCTTCAACCTTCCATTTCATCATCTTCTAATCTACAATTCCCCCAATTCAAACCAATTCTCATAAGCCACAAAATCAAAATTTACATTCTTTTTCTTTTTCTGCTATTAATCCATCTTCTTCTACTAAAATTCGAAGAACAATAGTCAGAAACTGAATCCTATACAGACTTTAATGCTTTTTTTCCTTTTTCTTTGTCAACTTCAAAATCATTTTAATTTCTGTTAAGGAATAAAATGAGCCCTTTTTTTCCTGTCTTACACCATTTGCAACAAGTTAGCGCTCTGGTTTCAACCTCCCTGCAATTTCCAAGTAAATTTATACATTAAAAAAAAAAAAAAAAAAAAATCTACCTTTGATACTTTAGAATGGAAAACTGCAAAGTTACTAGATTATGAAGAGTACCATTCGGTCCCATATTGTCAATGGCCGAACCCGAGTCGAATCCCATTTGTAGAAGACTTTGAAGGTCGCTTTCTAACATTGTCTGCACGTAAATGGTTTTCGATTAATGTTGTTGAACACAGAACAAAACAGTTGCTTAGGATTGCCAAAGTTAACTACCTGATGTAAAGGAGGGAACTGTGTGGATGCGGTTGGCATATTCGACATCATCCCCTGAAACTGAAACATACGGTGCGGAGGGACCAGGGGAACTGCACTCATCCCGGGATCAAATCCGAGGGCGGTTGCATTGCTTCCTCGTGCATGGAAAATCTACACAAAACAGAAGTTAAACCAAAATTAAAATGGTTCACAAACTAACTTTTAACATAATTTAAGCAGGCCTAGACTAAAGACGAACTCCAAACTTACATCTTTGGATAAAATCCTCTCGATATCGATGTTTACGTCCGGGTTGACCGTAGCGAGTTTCATTGATAAAAACTGCAGAATAGTAGAAGCAAACAACTTCATTCACACCAACAGCTTTCACAGCAAAACTATGATTCTCAATCCCAACATCTAACAATATTCTGCAAATTAAATTACTCAAGAAAATTCCATATCTCATTGAAATGACTTAACTAATTATGTTTGGTTGTTATGTAATTGGGTCAAATGATGTATCAGTATTTTATGAGAGGTGGTATGTATCACTTAAGTAAAATTGTTACTCTTCTCTATCCGTGTACGAAGCTAACCCAACGTTAATGAACCACGTAAATCAGTGTGTTCTGTATCTCGCATTCCTTAATATTTTTTTCTGTTGTTTTACAATTCTTGCATAATAACTAGAAGAACAAACATCTCAAGAGGAGACTTTGTTGGTCGAGGCTTTGGGACTCCAGGGAATACCCTCTTAGAGGTCTCAGTTTCAAGACTCACGATTGAGCTTGATTATAAAATAACCCCTTGATATATCCCGAGTCCGAACTTAGGACAGACGCAAGGGCCTCGGGTATAGAGGAGCGAAGTTCCAATTCCCAATCATAAAAAAAAAACAGAAAATATCCATCCAACTTTTTGTAAATTTACAAACGCTTACCTCAACCTGCTGTTGCAGTGACTGAACATAGTTAATAATCTCATCAAGCATTACAGCCTTTCCAGTAATCTAAGAACACAAAAACAGATCCGAATTCGAGTAAAAAAAACAAACTTCCACATGCTAAAACACTCGCCGAAACCAATCGAATCAGATACCTTATTGCATCCAGGGACAAGTTCTTGAAGCAATCTCATCCTTTCACTAATCTTTTCCCTCCTCACCTATTTTCCAAAAAGTTTCACATTTCTAAGACAACTGAACAAGAAAATTTTACTTCAAAATTCAAATCTCAGCAGTAAAAAAAACTAGAAAGTTACCCTCTCAGCAAGGCTATGGCTGTTTGTGGCCTGCCCTCTTCTAGCTCTCACATGAATGTAATTATCCTTCGGAGCTTCTCCACTGTTATTGGATTTCTCTTTACCTTGTTTTCCAGTTGCCTTACCACTTAAATTTTGTTCCATTTCTACATTTTTCTCTTCTTGTGTACTGGAACTATCCCCTGAAACATCCCTTTTCAATTTCCCTTCAGATTTCTGCCAAAGAAAAAGTGAATTAGAGAAATGCACAAAGAGTGTTCTACGCAAAGTTTGAATGAAAACTAGATCAACTCATGCATTTCGAATATTCAGAAAATAAAACCAAAAACTCGTATAAAATCGTTCCTAGAGTGTCCTATTAGATAATATGGGGTTCCACCTCAAAACCAATTGGGGAGTAACTTATATCTCTTATAAATGCTTGTAGGACTCCCAACTTTTCCCGTGGGACAATTGTGAGATCCTAAGGACATTTCAATCATTCAGCAGCTAAAACAAAAACTGGCCTAAAGTTATGCATTTCAAAAGAACAAGCAAAAGTTTGTGTCTAGAGTAATTTTTGAAATTTGAATGAAAACCAGGCATTTGGAACATTCATGAGCGAAAATAAAAACTGAAATATGCATTTGAAAATTACAAACAAAAGTTTGTCACTAGAGTGTTCAATGCAAAATTTGAATGAAAACAGACCAAATCATGCATTTGGTACATTCAAGAGCTAATATATATATATAAACTCTAGAAATTATGCATTTCAAAATAACAAGCAAAATTTCATCACTACATTGTTCTATGGGATGTTTGAATGAAAACTATAACAAATCAAGCATTTCGAACATTCAGGAGCTAAAACAAAAACAGTCCTAAATTATGAAGCAAATGTTTGTCACTAGAGTCTTCAATGCAAAGTTTGAATGAAAACTAGACAAAATCATACATTTCGAACATTCGAGAGCGAAAACCAAAAACTCAACCTAAGATTATGCACTTCTTCAATGCCATGATTTGAAATCAAAATGATGAAAAAACAAGAGAGGTAACTAGAGAGATTCATCAAAGTTACCTTATTGGGGCTAAATGGGAAAGTGGAATCAATGGCTCTTTTTCTAATTTTACCATTTGGTGATCCCAAACCAGGTTCTTCTTCACAAGATGGAGGCAAATTCTCAGTTCCAACATTCTTGTAATTTGAAGAACAGCCTCCAAGAATCTGACCACCAAGACCAAAAGAAGAAGAACCAAACATGTCTGAATAATTCCCACTCCCAAAACATGACAAACCATGATTCTCCAAAACCACAGGAAATGGATTTGAAACCATTGAAGCTGTTCCAAAATTCTCACTTTGACCTAACGAAACCAGCGGATCCCAACCCGACCCGAACAAAGAACCCGAATTCATCATCCCCTCATTCGAATTTCTAAACCCCATTTCTTCATTTTCAAGATCACCCATTTCTTCTTCTTCTTTCGAAATCCCAATCTGTAACACTTGATTTACAGTTACTTGAGAGACTAAACAAAGAACAAAATGTAGCCTTTGACAGCTTTTTTTTTGTTTATAAATTTTATAAGGGCTTAAAAGTAAAAGGCATCCCCATGAACACAAAAAAGCTAGAGAAATAGAAAAAAAAAAAATTAATAAATTCAAATGTTGAAGGTGTAGAAGAAGCTAGCTATGATTTTACTCTGTTCTAAATGGAAAAGAAAAAAAAGGGGGGGAAATGGGAAAGAAATAAAGAAAAAATATATTTGGGGGCAAGACAAAAAAGTGAACCTTTCAAAAAATAACTATACACAAACAGCTCATTAATGTGGTAAAAGGAAAGCAGATTCCCTTTTCCAATATGAATTTCAGAAGGGGGTTTTCTGCAAATTTGAGAATTGATGAACTGATGGGATCAAGTTGTGAGCTTGAAGGATCTTGTGAGTGTAAGAACACAAAGTTTGCAGAAAGGGCTTTGAGATATCCAAGAAAAGATGAAATTTGTTGGGGGGTTTTGGAATTGTGGGTTTGAATCAAAACTGGAATTCAGCAATTGGGTTGGGTGCATAAAAGGGAAAGGAAGCATCAAATTACAAGTTTTATAGATCAGAGACAGAGAGAGAAAAACTCACACATTTGCTCATCTGTCAAACAATTGAGACATGTTTTATTACATATTAAAAGACAGACATAGACTAACTAATGCCAACTGCTCTTATTTTTTATTTCATTCTTTTAATTTCAAATTATTTTCTTTAGGTAGTCCAATCGGCTTACGCACACTTTAACTAATATATATAGTTTGACCTTTTAACATCTAAATATGGGAAAATCTGTAAGAAATTAAATTGTAGATAGTGACTATTATAGATTGAACCCAACTTTTTTAAGTATCATTAAGTACCTTATGATAGTTTTTATTTTTTAAATAGATGACCATTATGAATTAATAACCTCTTGATTTTTTTTTTTTTTTTATAACGTATGAATATTCCAAATAGATTATGCACACTTTAATTATTCTCATAAAACGATAATATCTCACCTCATTATATTTGGATATTAAAGATATTCATAATTTTTTCTCCTTTTTAAAGTAAAAATTGGAAGAAGGGAGATAACTAATTGTGTTAGTGATGATATTGTAAAAAGAAGATAAAAATGATACAATTTGTAATCGTGGAGTTAAAATGAATTAACACCATACAAGATAACCAACTATGTATATTACAATAAGATAAAAAAAAATTGAGTAAATAGTAACTTTTTGAAAATATTTGCAAATCTATCAAAATCAGATTGATAGACTCCATCAAT
>JBBMEF010076602.1:0-10112 GCA_037832685.1 Sicyos baderoa | reverse complement strand
AAAGGTTCTTCACCAGAAGTTGATTGTGTTGTTGATAAGCAGTTCAGTTCTGATTTTGAGATTTCTGAAAAATGTTTATTTGTTGATTCTGCTTATACATCTGAAAATCCGTTTGTTGTGCCTTCAGTGTTTGTCAGTGACATTTCACGTTCAGATCCTATCTTTGTTGCTATTGAACCCGAGGATGTTCCTGGTGGTTTAGAGTGCAACGTTCAGTTGTTCGATAGGGAGTTGGCTCATTTGCTGGATTTTGCATGTAGGATGTTTGTGGTGAGACCTGGAATTTGTTTGCTCATTATCTTCTACTGTTGGTTTGTGATTAAGTCTGATTTAGAGGGTATTTTATACTCTCGTTCTGATATAGATTCGTTTGCTTTCGGTTACATACATGAAGAGGGGATAGATGTTCTTTCTCCGTTTGTGTTCTTGTATGTATCCTCATTGTAGGGCTTTGATTGCATTGATCAATGGTTGCAGTGTTTTGAGCAATTTGTCTCTTTCATGCTTGTCTACTAGTTTGCAAGAAATCTGTTTTGATCATGGCTTTGCAAGAGATCTTTTTGCTCGTTATGTTTTTGCATGACTTTAGTGCAAGTGCATCATCTGCTTTTTGGCCATTTGTAGATGATTATTTGGTTTCATCTGGTTGTTTTGTTGTGTGGAGTTTTCAGATCTCTTGACTTATTGTTTGTTGGTTTATTGATTTGTGGTTTTGATATGGAAGAGGTTTTTTTCTGCTCGTTTGGAGTTTTTTTTGTGCGTCTGTTTCTTGCCATTCAGATAGCACAGTTTGTTAGTTTGTTCAGCAGTTACATAGATTTGACATATTAGATGCAGCGTTCTGAACATTCAGAATTTGATTCGAGTTATTGGTTCTGAATGCATTTGTTTTTTATAAGTGTCTAGCCGGACATCCTGACTTCATTTGTGAGTTTGTTTATGTCGTTCTGAGAGGGTATACCTCATTTGTTTTGATTCCATGTTTTTGGCAACGTTTGTTTGAAGTCATTTGTCTGTTTTCGAAGATGTTCTTCGTATAACAGGTTCAGGTTGCCGTTGGTGGATTGAGTTCACCATCCTGCTGAAATTCTGATTCTGAGGTCTTGAAGACCGTTTTGATTTTCTCTGCATGAGCGAATTCTGAACCAAGATAGTTTGGTGATTATGAGCCAAGTTAGTTTGGCATTTTGTTATGATTGTTCATTTTGAACAGATTTTGATCTAGGTGTGTCTGAAGCTTCTGATTGCCAAGATTGTTTATGATACGTAGTTCAAGAGGGTATATTGTAATAGGTGAATTACACATCATGTATTAACCCATAAGTTGAGTTAATGTTTAACTTGGGTTAATTAAGGATTAGTTTTAGCTAATCATGGGAGATGTGTATTTGTGCTACTATATAAAGCACATTTGGGGGTTTCATTCATTTGAGAGAGAGAGTGAGGCTTAGAAACCCTAAACACTTTGAGAGTCTCTTGTACAAATCCTTTGCAATGGCATTATGATTGTGGATCGATCAAGCTCAATCGATCCATAACAGTGGAGTAGGGATGTTCCCGAACCACTATAGATCCGGTGTTCTCTCTTCTCCATCCTTCTATCTTTTCAATTTGTTCTTGATTTGAATTGTTTAGATTGTGCATTTATTCTTGGATTAGATATAGATCTGGATTTTGCACAACAGAAAAAAACCTACACACTATACTAACTCATTAAAGGTCATGAGCATATAGAAATCAAGATCTCATATCTTCAAGAACCTTACTAAACTGGCGATCTTTCCAAATGAATTCCAAAACTTAAAAATGTTAGAACAATTTATATTAGATTAGTATAGATAAGTAGTCTAACATTAGTATGGTTAATGTTAAGTCTCTAAGAAGTGGCGCAATTAGTCGAAAATTCGTTTATTAAAGGTATATTCTCTTCGAGACCTGTTTCTGATATTAATTTATAGAGACCGTGAATTTATTCGATTTAGACTAGGTAGTTTATGATTCACTATATAAATAGTTATATGATCTAGGATAGTAAGTGTAGCACACAATGTGCCTCCACCATATTTTCCATCTCTACATTATCTCTTTGTGGTGTCTTCATCTTCACATATTCTTCTCTAATTTTAAATTTAAAAAAAAATCTATTTTTTAATTGAACACTATTTGGAGTGGAGCATTTTTTAACTTGTAACTCCGATTTTGGGTTATACAAAATGTCAATCAACTCGATTTTTGTCGACAACTTTAATTCAATATTGAAACCATGTGAAACAGTGTGGATATCCATCTCAAAACCAATTGATAATGAGGGGAGCAAATATTTATGAGATCCTAACAAACCACACGTAACCACTTCAATATAATATTGGTTAAATTCCTTAATCAAAAGTGGGAATTTCAGGACTCATATTACAATGACTCATAGTTTGAATCAAGAAACATAACAAGAAAACCTTACTATGAATTCATAAAAATCAATTTACTTTTTAGAACAATGAACAACTTCATTTTATCATTTTTCACTCCATAATTTGATATTCTTCCCTTCATAACACACCCATTTTAATTCACAAACTCCTTTCAACATTTTTATATGCTATCACACTGAGTAGGCAAAAACGATATAGTTTCCTCTTGAAGATCATGAACAACCATGAAATTTTGTTGCTGAAGATTTCCAAAGATAGACATTCCACTAGAACTCCCCATGGCTAAGCATAACAGCCCCGCTCCCGAATCGCCGATCATGTAGTTCTCGCCGGGGAGGTCTAAATCGGCACCTTCGAAATGGAAAGTCAACTTTGGGACCTCGACCTAGTTAACAACGTAAACGAAAAATTAATATCATGTTTGGAATAACTTACAAAACTAACCCAACTAACATAGAAACAAAAAATCAACTTATTGAACAAAATACAACGATATCAACAACTGACCAACCTATGCCTAATAGATAACACTAAGTTTTCAAGTATATTTGAAAAATTACGTCAATAACCATTTTGTTTTTAGTTTTTTAAATTTTAGCTTACAACTATATTATCATTTTTTTTTTTACTTTGATTTCTATATCTAATCTATATTTTTTTGAAACAAAACTGAAATTTAAAAACAAAAAAAATTAGTTTCCAAAAGCTTGTTTTTGTTTTTAAAATCTGATTGACATACGGATAATTTTTAAGGAAAGATGGATATATATATTGTAGGAACTTTAGGTAAAAATAAGTTTGAATTTCAAAAATGAAAAATAAAAAACTAAGGCCCCGTTTGATAATTATTATTTGACTTTTTGTTTTTTGCTTTTGAAATTTAAGCCTATTCTCACCCAAATTTCCTACGATGTGTTCCACCCTACCTACAATATATTCATATTTCCTTAAGAAAGGTAGGAGAACACCAACCAACTTTTAAAAACAAAAAAAAGTAATTTTCAAAAATTTGTTTTTGTTTTTAAAGTAGTTGCATGTGTAGGTGCACTCAAATCCGACTCCAACCAGATTTTAAAACTCTATTTTGGATTTTGCATTTTACTTACTCAAAATCTCTATATTTCATTTTTTCTTAACAAATATTTAAATCTTAACTAAATTCAAAAAAACCAAAACTAAATTTTTAAAAACTATTTCTTTTAGCCTTTAAATTTTGATTTAATTTTTCAAAATGTATATATAATTGTAAATATTGAAGTCGGAAAAATTTATTATAGGTTTAGTTTTCAAAAATAAAAATAAAAAATAAAAAATAAAATAATTATCAAACATGACCTCTAAACTTATACCTGAGTTGTTTCGGGTGGCAAGTTGAAGCAAAGATCGAGGCCTCCGGATCCGGAGTCGTCGACGGGAAGTTTCATCTGGGAAACAAACTCATTTTTGAGTAAATGAAAAGCATCCTTCTCAATGTGAGTGATGGTTGTGCCCGAATCTATGATTAGTCCACCACTCCCATCATCACGAAGCTCAAATGTGGCCTTTGGGATCGACAATTGAGTGCCACCAACCGAGATTCCTTGAAGAGAAAGATAGTAAAATGGCTGAGATGGGTTCCTTATCAATGGGGTGCTTTTCATTTCCTCTCCATTTGATGCTTTAGGTTTCACATTTGCTAGAGATCCGAGCAAAAGTGAGCTTGGTTTCGAGTCATCGATGGCGGTTAGACAATATGCGAACTTTTGCTCTTTTAGTTGCGAAACTAATGATAATGCTCCCCGACCTAGCCCCACGAGTCCCGCGCCTTGGCTGAACCCGTCTCCTTCGTTGTCATCTCCACATCCGAATCCGAGTCCGGGGATCGATACCTAGGTTTGAAAGATAAAAATTGGTCTTTATAAAAGATTGGAAAATTAGCCAAATTGTGTAACAAATCTTTTCTTTTTAAAAACTATACCGTTTCTTCCATAATTATTAATTGGAGGGCGTCTTGTAAATTTGTTGTATCCTTACATATGTCAATATATTAGTATTTTTTTTGAAAAGAAAAAAGATTGGAAAATTCGAAACACCGAATCTCTCGTGATTTGGTATTATATAATAGTAGTTAGAGGATTTGAATCACATATCTTGTAACTTTTGATACATTTAAAATGTCAATTGAACTATCACTTATATTTCCATTTATTAAAAAAAAACAAAGCTGTTACAATATTTTTTTTTTCTCTCTTACTATTTAGGTTTTTTTTTCTTTTTGTTATCCCTAGATTTTGAAAATATTTAGTTTAGTGTCTTCAACTTACGATAGTAGTGTTTTGATCTTTGAGAATTTAAAATAACTATTTTCAGAACAATCATTTTTTATTTTTTACTTTTAAAAATTAAGAAAATATTACTACTTCAATTTTTTAATTTAAATGTTATCTTTAAAAAGATAAAAAAATAAAAGAAAAAAAAATTATTATGAAACGAGACTAAACTTTATTATGTTTGGTCAGTAACGTGTTAGTTTGGTTGGTTGTATTCTACTCTATGGTTATGTATTTAATCTTGAAAATTTATATCTAGTTGTAATTTTATTTGAGAATAATAATATCATTTATGTTATGTTAGAAAATTTAAGCTCAGCAAAAATTAATATCCATGTGACTCAATCTATCACTCATGAAAACACTTGTTTATTATTTTTTTATTTAATAAAAATTTGGGAGAAGAAAGATTGAACTACTTATTTATATTGATTGAATTATCATTTATATTGGCAAATATTATTGCTTTTTTTTTTTTTTGAGTAAGCAAATATTATCGCTTTACTAACAGCAAAATAACACATTTTCTTAAAATAAAAATAAATAAATAACGTAAAACCTAAAATACTTTTGAAATAATTAAAATAGTGAGACTAAAAGAGATAGTTCAACAATCAGTCTAATATAAACATGAATTTAAAATATTTTTATAATGTATCAGATTAAAATTGGAAGAATCCTACAAGTTTCAGTTTTTTTTAAAAAATAGGATTTAAGTTTTGTAAAGTAAAGATTAAGCATACCATGAGTTAATCAAACTCTTATTTATTTATTTAGTGTAGTTGAGCTTTGGAGGTATGCTCCCTTCAAGGTTCCAGTTCGAGACTCACTAATGACTGAGGACAGACATCAAAAAAAAAAAACTACCTGATCTTCACTTGAATCTCCAAACGTGAAGGTCTCAGAAGCCAAAACACCATGGGTAGAGGAAGAATCACCATACGTGTAGAAATACTCGCACTCATCGCTACTGCATGTCGATGCCGGGAGAGCTCCGCAGAGCTCGCTCGAGCAAGAAATCTTAGAGAAAGAAGAAGATTCTTTCGGGTCGAAAATCGGCGTTGGTTGATCGAAACACTGCTGGCAAGGCTTACACTGTGTCCAAATCAAATCGCTACCGGTGTCCATGATCGCCGAGAAGCTTCTCGGCGGAGATCCGATAGCCAACTTCATTAGAAACTCGCCACTCCCCGCAACCACGGGCGCTTGCACTTGGTCGCCCACGGCAGCGTTGGAAGCCAACACCATGGCATTTAGCCTATGCAATCTATTCTTCCCGCGTGCCACCCCTCGCTGCAAGCGCTCGAACCTCGTCAAATTTTTGACATGATCGACATGCTTAAGTCTCACTTTAAAGCCATTACTCGGAAACTTTGGTTGTTGTAGAGCACGCCTCGAGAGAGCCGACGTATCGATAAATAACGTCGTAACCAATACAACGAGCAAGAGGATCGAAAACGTTAGTGAACGTAACGAATCCGCCATAGTAGCATGCAAAAGAAAGCATATACAAAAAGGGTATCAAGAAAAGGAGTTAGGGTTTTGAATTATGAAGCAATTAGTGAGTTGAAATATAAATAAGAAAAAAAACACAAGTTTGGAAAGGATTGGCAACCCAACTTTGGAAAAGAAAGGAAAAGAGTAACTTCACAGCTAACTTGGAAAGTCTTGTTTTTTTTTTTTTTTGAGTACAACTTGGTTGGTGAGAAATTATTATTATTATTATTATTATTATTATTATTTGATGTTAACGTTACAACAAAATACGTGGCTTCTGAAATTGGTAAAAAGTTAATCTTCATTTCGCTCACCCCCGTTTGATAACCATATTTTTAAACATATTCTTTAATATCCATATTTTTTATAATGTGTTTTGGCTTCTCCTACAATTTGTTCCACGTTTTCTATAATTTATCCATCTTTCTTAGAAAAATAGGTAAATGCTAACTAATCTTAAAAAACAAAAACAAGCTTTTGGAAACTACTTTTTTTTTTTTTTCCAAATTTTGGTTTAGTTTCTACAAATAAAGGTGAGATGTAGATATACAAGTCAGAAAAAATATATGATAAGATAATCATTGTAGGCTTAAATTTCAAAAATCAAAAACTAAAAACTAAGGCCTCATTTGATAACCAATTAGACCCCGTTTGATAACCATTAATTTGGTTTCTTGTTTTTAGTTTTTTAAATTTAAGCCTATTCTTTCTCAAATTTCCTACAATGTGCTCCATCATTCCTACCATTTATCCATTTTTATTTAAGAAAGTAGGAGAATACTAACAACTTTTAAAAACAAAAACAAACTTTAGGAAGCTACTTTTTTTTTTTTTTTTTTAAAAGTAGGTTGGTTTTCCCCTACTTTCTTAAGGAAGGATGTATACATGATAGAAATGATGAAACAAATTGTAGGAAATTTGAGACAAAATAGGCTTAAATTTGAAAAATCAAAAACAAGAAACCAAATGGTTATCAAACGGGGCCTTAGTTTTTTATTTTTGGTTTTTGAAATTTAAGTCTATTCTCACTCAAATTTACTACAATGTCTTCTATCATTCTTACAATATATCCATCTTTCCTTAATAAAGTAGGAGAATACTAACCAACTTTTAAAAACAAAAAAAAAGTAACTTCCAAACATTTGTTTTTGTTTTTAAAAGTTGGTTAATATCCTCCTACGTACTTTCTTAAGGAAATTGATGGATAAATTGTAGGGGGTGGAAGACATTGTAATAAATTTGAGTGAGAATCTTAAATTTCAAAAACAAAAAACAAAAAACCAAATGGTTATCAACGGGGCCTAAATGGTTATCAAATGGGGCCTTAATTATCAACAGTGTTTAAAAATAATAATAATAATAATAATAAAGGTTAAAACTTTAATTTCATAGTGAATAAAAATTAGGATTATCTTGAGTGATTAAAAATTATGATTGTAATAATAATTTTGTTGGATGTAGATTTTTATAGAAGAGTATTTTTTTTTTTTTAGGAAAAGGTGATTACTATATTAAGCAAATGAAATGCTCGAAGGCTTATCGGTGTTTATATCGAAAGATTTTTACGGAAGAGTATAACTTGTTTTGATGTAGATTTTCATTGAGGAAATGTAGTGAATAGTTCATTTGAATGTGGATGATGTAGAAGGATCTCATATGCATAAATGAATGGTTTTGAAAAGACAAATTATCTTGTATAATTAGAAATAAGTAATTATAAAATATAAATTATTTTGAGCGATGGTAATAGTTTTTTTTTTTTTTTTTTTTTAGAAATCAGTGATTGTAATAATTGGTTTGAATGTTATTTGTTGAAGTAAATGCTCATTTATAACTATAATGAGCCAAAAAATTTTCTTTGATCTCATTTGCAATTAATTATAATTCCTTATTTGTGTCATTGGTGATTAGAATGAAACAAAATAATCTAATTGATTTTTCTAGCAATAATAAATATTTATTATGAATAAAACTGAATACAAACAGTTTAGTATGAAAGATGGTCATTATGGCATCTTAATCCATTTGCTTTAAATGAATGAATACAATATTAAATTGTATAAAAAAAAATTACGAAATGCTCCTTAATTAGTATATATGTTTTTAAGAAAAAATATATTTGGAATTAGTATATGTGTTTGTGGAAAAGAGTTGGGAAGGGAAGGGAAAATCAATTTTTATATGTTTGGCTCATGAATTTATAAATTCTCGATAATTCTAATTTTATTACTTTTTTTCTTTTTCTTCTTAACAAACATATAAATTTACTCTCACTTATTTTCTTTTCTCATCTCAACTCAATTCGACCGCCAAACATGTTTGGTGGTGGGGGCCATTGCATTTCTTATTTATTTAAGTAAACCACCTCCCAAATCACCATTGTTTTATTATTTTGCAAAAAAAGAGCTCTACCTTCGCAGTCAAAATCTTCCAGAAGACCTCATTAACGCAGCCACCTTCAACCACTTGTTCCCTCTATTAAGAAATCACATTTAGCTTAACTAATAGAGATTACTTATATTAGTTGTAGCTAACTATACAATTAGTTTTCTTTTTGTTTCCATTACAGTTAGCTTAACAAATTGATTCCCTGTACTCTTGAGCTATATATTAAAAGCCAATAGTCTTCTTTGCAAATCAATTTGATTGGAAAATAACATTGACTTTCCCTTTTCTCTCTGTGTGCAATTCATGTGATGGTATCAGAGCGTTAAGTCTGATTTGACGCCTCTCAAAGATTCGCTAGGGTTTGAATTTTTTTTTCCGATTGTTCTTCAATGGAATCGTCAACAGAGAGAGCTTCGTCAAATTCGTTCGGTGATCTTCAAGGTTCAAAACCTGTGAATCTCAGCAACAAGATCACGACGGTAAAGCTTGATGAGGAAAATTTCCTACTATGGAAATTGCAAGTTTCTGCTGCGCTACGGGGGCATGGATTACTCAAATTCATCGATGAACATAGTGAAGTTCCTTCAAGATTCCTTGCATCGACTGAAGAATCTGATTCGGTTGCTGAATCAGAAAGAACAGTGAGAGAAATGGTGAATCTGGCCTATGAGCTGTGGACTCGTCAAGATAGCTTGGTGACGGCTTGGCTTTTTGGATTGATGTCTACCTCGATGCTTTCAGAAATGCTAGATTGCAAAACTGCAAAAGAAGTTTGGGCTATTTTGAATGCTCGATTCTCTTCTCAAAATCAGGCACGGATTATGGAGTTGAAATCAAGATTGGAATCGACGAAGAAAAGCAATCTTAAAATGGAAGAGTTCTTTGGAAAGATTCGTGCAATTGTCGATGCGCTTTCGGCTGTTGGTCGCAAGATCCCTCATGAAGATCATGTCATGTACATCCTTGTTGGGTTAGGATCAGAATATGACTCAGTAATCTCTGTGATTTCTGAGAAATATGAGACACCAGGTTTGCAAAAAGTTTATTCCCTTCTTCTTACTCAAGAAAATCGAATAACTAGAAATTCAGGCATAAATCCAGATGGTTCTATTCCTTCTGTGAATCTCACAATGAACACTAAAACTCAACAATCTAGAGAAAATATCAAAGGAAAATGAAAGAAACCATGAAATAACAATGGCAGACCAAGATGCCAAGTATGTGGCAAATATGGGCATACTGCGATAAACTGTTATTATCGTTTTGAGCGAAGTTTTAAAGGGGCAAACTCTTCACATAACAACAATGGGAGATCTCAAAAACAATCATCTCAACCAAGCTCATCACAGATGAATGTGATACCGATCCAAAAGAGCGGTTTTTAGCCCTGAAATAAGGTGTTTTTAAGCATATTTTAGAGCATATCAGTCATATTAGAAGCCTAGATCACCTTAGAACAGTCAAATATACTCAAAATGCAAAGCATGCT
>JBBMEF010076591.1:0-10112 GCA_037832685.1 Sicyos baderoa | reverse complement strand
TTATATTCCAAATTTTTAATTCATGCAAAGTTAGTAAAGACCTAGGTTTAGGACCTCTAGGAGGTCGGGTCTTTACAGCAGCTTCTTTCTTACTATATATAGACATGATTTACTTGGCTAACAAGTTTGGGTGAGTTGGAATATCTTCATAAATACCGTATTCCTTGATTATCTCAGAGATTTCTTGTTCGACGCTGACTTAATTGATTGATTTCACTATTGTTTCCTTACTCGTGTGATTCCTCGAACGTGACTGCCTTGTATATGCTTTATGTTGCTTTGTTGATCGTCGTTCGCATGAAGTTATCCTTTCCGCATAAGAGTTCATCAATTCCCTGCATTCTAGAGTAATTTAGCACAATGTAAATATTTCTACTTAAAACGCGCAATTGTGCTTCTCGTGTGACTAGTGGATGCATGCGACTTCTAATAGTTGTTATCCATAATTTACGCATTATAACTTAATTATTTCTCTTGAACCTTAGAAAAATGCAGAGCATAATAGCCTAAAATATGTTATATTTTAGAGTTATCAATTATCCTCTCACATCAATCAGAGGCGGGTACCCTTTCTTCAAGCTCTACACCATTCTTTAAAGGAACGACTCATCTATTTCCACACAAATAGGAAGGAGGGAATTCCATCTTATGATGTTGTGTTCTTAGCTACTCACTACGACAATCCTCAATATAGAAAGTGTTAATGAATCAACGTTGTTGATTGTTCTGAACCAGACACATCAAATGACGCTTTCACAAGTAGGAGTTCACAACTCACTCAAGATTAAGATCGAATCAAGATACAATCATCATAGCAAAATATTGATCCAAGTCCATAATGGAATTCATATGAACAACTAGGACCAAATTGGTTGCAACACTTGCAAAGCAGGTTGTATCATAGTGTTATTAGGACGAGACGCCCAACCTAGGTCCATATACTGTAGACTACTTTCGGTTATCGACTTGGATAAAAATCTACTTGTATGTCCAATACTTTTTTTTTTTATACAACAATATTGGGGGAAAGAAGATTCGAACTTCTAACTAATGGTTACTAGGTTGTATAAGATGGTGGTAGAATTAGGCTCTCGTTGGCTTGTATGTCCAAGTCTTATTTTTATTAACCTTCGATTTCACGTAATTAATCCAATTAATGTGTTCGATTTGGATAATATGAATTAAATAATATTTTGAATAATTAATAAAAAATTAATAAGGAAAAATATAAAGAATAATTAGTATTATATATATATGAAGAGGCATTTGAGTAAAAATGTATTATTATAATATTTGAAATTAGAAATTAGATTTAAAAAAATACTTATATTTGTAACTACTTTATTGAGATGCTTTATCAGGCTAAAATATGAGCAAAAATGAAAGCATCTTAAGAAAATAATCGAAAGTAAAAGAATAAAAAATAAATTTGAAATGGTTGGATGTGTGCGGTGGGTGGAGTTTACGAGGCATACGCCGTACAACAACGAGCCAAATGGTGTTCGTTTTTCTCCGTACCTTTAAATCTCAAGAACAAAAGCTGAATGTTTTTCCCGGAGTAATCTTCGATGGTCATCGGGCGCAGAGGAGTTAATTTTCTTCAATTCTTTTGATCATCCAAACTGCAAATTTAATCTCTTCCGGAGATTCCGAATAGTTAACCAGGTTGTAAGTATCTTTTCTCCCATATCCTACACAAAAGCTATCTAGTTTTTCCGTTTTATTTGTACAGTTTAGTGAAATTCGGCATGGGGTTTTCTGGGATTCTCGGGATGCACTTGATTTGTGGACTGAGAAAGTGGAGTACAATGAAGGAACATGGAAATTGGTTTTTAGTTGATGCTAAATTTGTAACTATTACTTAGAACAATTTGGATTTGTTCAAGCTTAGAGTAGTAGAGTTCCAATCTCAGTTTTCCTTAATCTGCTACAGCAAAATTGAGGGTTCCTGGGATTTTAGAGGCTAGAAAATGGATAGTTCTGGTCTGGGAGGGGGATTCCTGTCAGGAACTGGGGGGCTATTAGATCTGGACTCTCCTATTCGAAGGCATCAACAAACCCAATTGGCGCACCGTCATCACTTGAACATGATGAGTACTTTTGAAGATGGAATTATGGATTCGAAAAGCGTGGGAAACAAAGATCTATCCATGTCCTTCAGTAAAGGGAAAACTATTGCCTCTGGTAGCGAAGAAGATGAGCCGAGTTTTACCGAGGATGGCGAATGCGCTGAGTTTTCGAAGGGAAAAAAGGGCTCTCCATGGCAGAGGATGAAGTGGACAGATGATATTGTGAGGCTTCTTATAGCAGTGGTTGCTTGTGTAGGCGATGAGGGCGAGGCCGGTATGGGGTCGAAGAGGAAATCTGGGATTTTGCAGAAGAAGGGCAAATGGAAAGTGGTGTCGAAGTTTATGATTAGTAAGGGGTCTCATGTTTCTCCCCAGCAGTGTGAGGACAAATTCAATGACTTAAACAAAAGATACAAGAGATTGAATGATATTCTTGGGAGGGGAACCAGTTGTAAGGTTGTGGAGAATCCTGCTCTCATGGATTCAATGCCTCACCTCGCTTGTAAAGCCAAGGACGATGTCAGAAAAATATTAAGCTCTAAGCACTTGTTTTATAAGGAAATGTGTGCTTACCATAATGGACAAACAATTCCTGGATGCCAGGATGTTGATTTACAAGGTAAGATTTTTCCTGTGGCAAATTTCTCCAAAGGAAATAATGAGTCTGAAGAGGCTGATGACAGTGATAGTGACAGTGATGAATCAGATAATGAAGGTGATCACTATCCTGAGGAAAATAAATCATGGCCACCTGAAGCTCGTGGTAGGGATAAAGTGAGCGCTGATGATGGCCCTCTTTGGTTAAACAATGCTGCACAAAATGAATTCGAAGGTCAAATTGATGTTATTCTTTCGGATCCAACGAAATCCCAATGGGAGCGCAGGGACTGGATTAAAAGACAGATGCTCCAACTTGAGGAACAATGCATCAGCTTCCAGGCTCAATCTGTTGAACTTGAGAAACAACGTTTCAAATGGTTACGATATTGCAGTAAGAAAAGTCGGGATTTGGAGAGAGTGAGGCTTGAAAATGAGAGGATGAAACTCGATAATGAGCGGAGAGTACTGCAACTGAAGCAGAAGGAAATGGAACTGGAATCCAAAAGGTCTAGTTCATCCTTTGGGCCAACCATTGGCATTGATAGAATTCAAGGAAGAGAGCAAATTGATTTGGGTAGGCATTGAAAAGCACACAAAAAACTGAAAAGGCCATCCATGAGATTTTGCTAATCATTGTGGAACAAAACCTTTTAGCCAAATGCATGTGTTGTCATTTTAACCTTGTAAGCATGTTTATACTTTTGTTTCATTTTAGGATGGCCTTCTTCTTCTTTTTGGTCATTGGCCCTTTCTGTTGCAATGATTAATGTTAAGTTTCCAATAAAAAAAATTCCCTTTCTCGACGTGCACCCCATTTCTTTCTCAAGGATATAAATTTGTGTGATCATATGGATTTATGTTAATATGCCAGTCTCGTTGAACTAGTTTTTCTGAAGAACAATCAGTTCTTACTCCATCTGTTTTCCATCTCAGATTCTCGGTTGGAGGCAACCAATCTCCAAAGGTAAGTCTTAGCACAAATTTGTCGTTTTGTCATTTTCTGCATTTTAGTTGGCCACGTTTTTGCTTCCAAAATTGGAGAAAGTGAACATTTCTTGCACCTTTATTTTGATAATCCCATGTAATCCTTCAGTCAATAAAGAAAATGTTGTAGAACATTATGCTCCTCTTCCTGTGCATGCTGCAAAACTGCATTAACTCTCTGCTCATCAAGGTTTAGAGTTGGATTGAATCCCCCAACTTAGATTATAAGGAAATGGAAATTGTAGTGAACGAGCTCTTATAATCACAAATGTAGATAAATTCTAAAGTATTTGCATTATTAGTCATTAATACGTTTTAATACAATATATTGTATTGTCCCCAAGAAGTGACATATGTGGTTGAAGGCTTGAGCTTTGAAGGTGTGCTCTCCTGAAGGTCCTAGATTCGAAACTCACTTGTGACATTTATTTGTAAACACATCTTGTGTCTCCATTCCTACGTTGTCTCCCGGTGCTTGGTCTAGGGACGGGCGTGGTTAACCCGGTTATAGTGGAGCAAACCTCCCATTTCCGGGTTTTAAAATAAAATAAAAATATTGTATTATAAATACTCATTAATACCGGTATTATAAAAGAGTGTGTGGTCCCCAAGGGGTGACACAGTGGTTAAAGGTTTGGACTTTGAAGGTGTGCTCCCCTCAAGATTCCAGTTCCGATACTCATCTGTGATAGTAATTTGTAGACATCTCATGTCTCTATTCCTTCGATATATCCCGGTGTCTAGCCTAGGGACGGACGTGGTTACACCAGGTATAGTGGAGTGAAATTTTCGATTTCCCAATTTAAAAAAAATAAAAAATAAAGAAAGCGTGTACATTTGCTAACAACTCTGAAAGTGGTCATATTTATAATTATTTTCTAGATTCGACTAGTTTGGTAAGTTCTCTAAATTGTATGTCTATTGTGTTCGTGAATATAGAGATATGGGGGCTGCCTGCATGAGTTCTGCTTACTCTTTGTTTTCTTTTTCACTATTGCTTCCCTCCCTCTTTTTTCGAGCATATCTGTCATCGTTTTTGGAATTTTCAAGCCTTCTGTCTTTCTTTCGTTGGACACATTAGTCTTGTTTTATGTTAGAGTAATCGCACTTTCCTTTCCTTTTTGTTTCCTCCTTTTGTGCAGTGTTCTTTTTCTTTTCTTATCTTGATTGTAACTTATCGAATCATTCTCCTGAATTTCATTCAGTCTCCAACGGCCAACTCCATCTGTGACCTGTTCTTTTGAAATCTTGAACTTATGGATATAGTCAACCAAGTTCGATGGACTGGTTTGGTCAAACTTTTATTTGTTTGATGTTAGTTTATGTTTACTACATATTCCGAACGACTTTCTACTATATAGTAATACGATGATTACAATTTAGCACTGTGACATAACATTGAGCCCGAGAATACAATTTAGAACTGTCGGCTCTGAATGAGATTGGGTTTAAAACATAACAAAAATGGAATAGCGGAACAACGGAAAACATAACCGTCGTCTTATGACACATAAATTATACTTAAACTTATCATGGAGTGGTCTAATGGTTAAGGGAACTTTGAGAAACTAAGAGGTGATGAGTTCAATTTATGTTGACCACTTATCTAAGAGTTGATTTTCTACGGGTTTCTTTCACATCTAAAAATTGTAAGGTTTGGTAATATGTCCCATGATAATAGTCAAAGTACGTGCAAATCGACCTCGATAATTATGGATAAAAAAAAATCATTCTTGAAAATTGCAAAAGACTTTAAATTGGCATAAGTTATTTTTATTGAGTGTATTGAATTGCGAAGAAGATGTCAATATAAGCTGAGCTCTAGTGGCATCTATTATAACCTAATAACTATGAGGCTATGGGTTCGACCCTTCCTACCACCAATATATTGAATAAAAGAAAACTGCGAAGAAGATTTGTACTCATCCAAACCACACCTACCACGAAGCAAACATTGAATTTTGAAGTAAAAGTAAAAGTATTATCATGAAGCATATTCTATATTCTGCAGAGAGTTTGCTGGGCTATAGTGGGTCAGGATGCTGTTTATTGTGGTAACTTTTGCAGACCGATGACAAATGGTGAAAACCATTATGGGTATGGCTAGTGGTCAAATAAGCTTTTAAGATTTTTTTTTTTTTAAATCCAGACGTTTTAAGATTATAAAAGAAATGAGTTGAGGATCAATTATCTATCTGAAAATTAATTTGTTACTAATTTTGTTGACAACAAAATATAATAGTATCAGATAGTTATTCCATCAAAAATGTAATAGAATCAGACACTTGTTTCGAAAAATAAAAGTAACTGAGATGAGCATAAGTTTTGATGTAAACACCAAAAAAGAAAGAGATTGGTGAATATGATTAATTGTTTCTTTCCTTGCACGCCATGTTTGTTAGTGCTCATTCTCTCACTCATGTTTTGTTACTTTTGGCATTTTTTGGACAGATCGCAGATCTTAAGAGCTATGAGAGAGAGAGAGAGAGGCTCCCTTTGAAAAGTGAAGGGACAACAAAATCATGGCAATGGATGAACTCTCCTTCCTTACAATGTCAGTAGCAGTTTTACTGAGAAAACCAGTTTCTTGTGGGGTGCTCATTTTGTAATGAGGAAAAAAAGTTTTCAAATTATGAGCCTTAAAGTCTGATCTTTCGACTTGAATTTCCCAATATGTGATACTATCATTCCTGAGAACATACTGTTTAGTTGAAATTAATTGGATTTTTATACCAAAGATGTTAGCTTTGAGTAGACATGTCAGTCTCATTCACACACACCCACTTTCTTTTCACATTTAGAGTGGTTTTGGGAGTTAAAACAACCCCACATTCCTTGCTGAATTTGTTCACCTCTGCTAAAAAAAAAAAGCTTTAAAAGTATAAAAGTATATTGGAGACTATTTTCTTCCCATTTTTGGGATCTATCTATGATTTTTAAAAATTAATATTAAGACAAAAATTGGAGAAATTATTGGATAGATAATCTCTATATATTATATTTGTAGATCAAGATGAATGATAATACAAATAAATTTTTAGATGGAAATAGATGTTTTGCGGACTTATTATATGGATTGCCATGATATTTAAAAAAAGAAAGTAACTGATAGAAATTACTATTCAAATATATATATATATATATATATATATATATATATATTTTCTCAGTTTAAAAATGAAATAAAACATCAAAATGAGCGTGACATCTTGTAAAAGACCAAAATTTAAATTATAATTTATTTTATATACCTAGTTGGGCGCATCCCATTTTTTTTATTATTTCGTGCAAAATTAATTCTTACGTGACTTAAAAAAAATTAACTCATAACCTTCGAATACTTTATAATTTAAGCAAATTAGCTTCAAGTTTATTTTTTAATTAAACACTTATAGATGTAGGGTATTAAATTATCAGTCTTTTTTTTTTAATTCAACAATAATATTTGAGAAGGAGGGATTTAAATTTACAACTTTTAAGTCAAGATATTGGCTAATTAAATCAACAAGAGCATAACTTTAGCGACCTATTATATATTATATGAGCGTGAACCCTCACTTCATTGACATTTAAATTATAAACATTTGAAATTGATAATGAATTAAAAGGAACATTATGATCTTGTTTGGTTTACCGTTTGAAATCCAGAAATTTTGATTTGGAATCCAAGGGTTAGGAATCAATTGTTCGGTAAATATAAAGATTTCGAAGAATTTGATTTTGGGGTTTAAGATCGGTAGATTCGAAAACTTAATCTTTTAAACAAACCAAATAATATTCTTTTTTTTTTGGATTATCAATACAACAAACCAAACATCACAATTGAAATTGAATTACAGTACTGAATTTCGCGGAATTTTGATCTCAACCCGCAAACCAAATAAGACCTATGAGAAATGGTAAATGTGAGAAGGGAGTAAAACGTGGGTGAGTGAAGGGCATTTGCAGTTGATCCAAAAAGTAGCAACTCCAACATTAGCTTTTGAGGCACGTCATTGCACATGGCTTTCAGTTATAAGCATCCCAGCTTATTTGTCCCCAGTTTCCATTTTGCACAGAAATTCAGAGGAAAGTAAGAACTGCTCAATCTCTTCGCCAATGTCGCTTTTCTCTCATTCTGTATCGGTTTCATTGTTCATCTCTTTATCCAATTCTGTTTCATTAGTGATCTGCTGATTTCATCCTCTTCGCCCAAACTTTGAAATCTCCGCCTCAGGTTTGAATCTCAACTTTTCGTTTTACAATGCAATACTCCGTTTCTGTAATTTAGGATCCGATAATTTCATTTTGTGATTCGGATGGAGTACCTAGCCTCAATTTGTTGAATGTAGACATTGTTTACATTCATGTTTTCTGCGGATCTCGAGCTTTCTACCAGCTAAACGTAATGGTGCTGTTTAAATTCGCCTCAAAGTTAAAGAAAAATCCTTACAAATAGATTTCTGCGGATCTCTATTCGATGATATCTTGATTTCGCTCTATTCGTGTACCCGAAAAGCTTTAGAAATAGTTTCTCTTAGATTGTTAGCATCTTTTTCTAAGGAATATCTCATAACATACTCTCCTTCCTCAATCTTAATATGAGGTAGTATAGTACTGTGTTTTGTTATTTTGTGTGCCGGACGGAACAGCTTTGGATGCAAATGAGGCTAGTCGTGCACTACTTTTTTCGCCTCTGACCTCGAACTACCATCTCCATTGCTTTCATTTTCTTCTTGTCTTCATTTTGTTCCCAATTTTCATATTTTCAGGTGTGGCTCGAGCGCACTTATTTTATTGGGGGTTAGGAATAAATTTACTGCTTGAAGTTTTGTCAAGAATGGATTTGCAGAATTTTCGGGAAGATTAGGTTTGTTACTGCTCGTATATGTTCCCTTTGAGTTCATACCCTTTGCAATTCTTGTGCCTCAACAATATTTCTACTGAAACAGTTATCTAAAATGAGCTGGAACTCGAACATCGAGGTCAGCCCGGCTTCCTTTACAGAATACTTTGAAGGTCTTACTTATGATCATGTGAATTTCATTTTTTCTGGTCCCTCACATCCTCAGGTGCTTACATTTCTTGGATTCATTTAACTCATGCCATTAAGATGCTTGTTTGTATCAATGTACCTTCTTTTCTCTTGCATCTTGCTCGAACTTCCTGATGCATGCTTGGTTGGACATTCATTCTCAAGATCAACTAGTCTTTATGTCTGATTTTCATAATTCCGAATGCATATGATGAGTTTTCCAATATGGAAGTATAATATTTTCATTCTTTCATTCAGGAGACTATTTATCCAACAACTAATTCAAGTTACTACAAGTTTGGGCATTCTGATTCTTGGAGCACTTCATGCTTTGATGCTCAATCATTTGAGGTACAAGGTCATGAATCCACTATTGATGAAAACCGAATGCCGCATGACTTCTCGACAATCCCGAATGAACAGAGTTTAGGAAACAGAGTGTGGGAGGAAAATGCTAATCCTAATATTGCCGCCAATAATATGGAATGTAAGGACTAAGATCTAATTTGTTTCAATTTATGAATACTTTACTCTTATGTTTTTTGTTAAGTTGAAGTTTTCATGATATTCTATACAATCACAAGCTGCTAAGGTTATAGTTAATGATTTTCAAGTATTTTATATTGTTTTTTCAGGCCCTTGGAGGCATTCAACTTATCAAGAGTATCAGGTCTGCATCTTTCTGATTCATGAACGCTTTATGCCATTTTGTTTACAGTTTTAGTTTTAAGGAGGTTGTCTTGTCAGTGAATTACCACACCTTTGCCATAGTGTCCCTGTGGGTATGTATGGTTGCAGTCAATCAAGCACATTACTTATATGATAAAATTATTCTTGCAAGACATAAAATTGGTTTATCTGTAACTACAGAAAAAGTAGAGGTAGAGAATATAGAACAGGAATTCATTTCTAACCCAATGTTGACAACCTAGGTGGTGATTCAGTTGCTCGATTTTTTTTGTTTCTAGATTTTTTTGTAAGGCCTGATAGACCTGGAATTCAGTAGTTCCAACCAACGCTTTTCAGAAGACTTCTAAATAAAGGCTTTCCCTTATCAGTTCTACTTTGAACTATGCAGACTATTTGGCAAGACATTGTTGATCCTGATAGTATGACTTATGAGGTTAGTGCGGCCGGTTGTTTTCTTTCCTCAGTAATATTTCGTTTTACTACATAAAATGTGTCTTTCAGCGAGCATGAGTAGTCTAGTGATCAAAAGAACTATAAAAAACCAAAAGTTGGAGGTTCAGTTCATTGTGACCACCTACCTAGGAATTAATTTTTTACTAGTTTCCTTGATATCCAAATGTTTTAAGGTCCAACGGTATGTCTCGTGAAAATAGTCGAGGTGCACGTAAACTGTGGGACCCCCACCTATTAAATTTGTTTATTCCCGAAGAAATAAAAGCAACCTTGCCCAAATCCAATTTGCCCCTTCAACTTCC
>JBBMEF010076580.1:0-10113 GCA_037832685.1 Sicyos baderoa | reverse complement strand
ATTTGTAAGAAAGCTCAAAATTGATTTAGAAAATAAAATAAAACCATGTCACTAATAATTTTTGGAAAATAAAAATTTGACTACACTTGTAGATTATAGATACAATTTTTTTAAAATTTGACTACACTTGTAATTATTTTGTTATAACTCTTCCATTATGATTTCTCATTAAATATTTAGAAATTAGTTATTCATGTGTCGAAGTTAAAATCGTGAATGACTGAATTGATTAAAAAAACCACATATTTTTGCATGAATAGAGAGTTTTAACGTATTAAATTTGTTAGCAATTACGATCGACAATGACTATATTTTAAGTTTTAAATATATGGTCAAATTTATAATTCACTCTACACAATTTCAAAATGTATAACCTTATTTTGTTATTTTAGAAAAAAACTATATTTGTAGTTCATAGATTTGAAATGTAGTTTCTATTAAATTCATTTATCTTAAAATCAAACATAAACTCCTCATTAATTTTGTTAATGACGTTTTAATAATATTTAATTTTTGAGTGGTAATCCAAATCAATATCTATAATCACGGATTTGATCATAAAAATTGATATTTGATATTTGTTTATTAAAAATTAATAATACTTTTATGAGTTTGTGGAATATGGAGATTCGAATGGATGATTTGTTGATTATCATTTATTTTTTTTAATTATATTTTGGTGCTAAAGAAATAGAAGATTCTTGTTTGCATGTGGCAATTTTATTTTTATTTTTCAATTTTTTTTTTAAGATATGCATGTGACAATTAGTCTTTTATAAATGAAGCTCTTTTATTTTTAATTTCTTTTAGATTTACTTTAAATTTCAATGTCATATTTAAATACTATTTTATAGGAGTTGACACTCTTATTGACATTTAATTTTATATCTTATCTTATTTTTACATAATGTGAAAAGTTCACCCAACCACATATCTAAAACAAGCTGAGGAAAACATTATAAAAAACGAAAACAAAAACAAAAGAAAAAGAAAAACAGAAGGTTTCAATTTTATAATATCTTTATGGAAATTTAGGAATTGCCAGATTCAGAGGACAAATAAAGTTTTGCAGCAATTCATTCTCAAAAACATTAGTTTGACTAATGAATTTTGAAATTTTTGAAAATAGTAAGGGGTGTTTTTTTTTTTGAAAAGAAAAATAGTAAGGGGTTTTGTTTGTTATAATTAAGAATAATTTAGATCGATGATTTATTAATTATTTATTGGAAAAATTACATCCAAACCAGTTTTTGTAACTACTCAAAATAATACATCACTTTTATTATTCGAAATAATTCTTTATTTTTAATTATTCATTTATAACTCCTCAAAATAACTTCTCAATACCATCCACCCATTTTTAATCATTCATTTTTAATCAATCAAACAAATCTTTTTAATCACTTATTTTTATCTTTCATGTTTTGATTACTTATTTTAAATACACATTCAAACAAGCAATTGTCTTTATAACTCCTATACAAAAAAATCCACATACAATAATTTTTAGTTATAACTTTTTACTTTTAACTATTTAATATAATTTTTTCAATTAACTTTTCATCCAAACACCTTTTAAGAGTACTCGAAGTATTGACACCTTAAAAATAATATGTAGTAAAGGCCTTTTTTATAAATTGATAAAAGAAAAGTATTTACATCATTATCATTTTTATAAATACTTTAATGAATGGAATTATATTGAGTTGGCAATCTTATATTTAATTCTTATAAAAATTTGCTTGCAAAATATTCGTATCTACATTTTTTAATGGAAACAGTCATTTTTGCTTATTTTTTTAAAAAAAAAAAAAAAAAAAAAAAAAAGAGAAAGAAAAAGTCATTTTACAAGTCAACCACGTATTGTTAAAAAAAACATTATATTTTAAAACTAAAGACATTTATAGTCGATAATATTTATTTCTTTTTACTATATCTATCAACCTCTTGACTATCCGAATATATAAGAGATGTTTATTAGAAATATGAAAACCAAATTGAAACACAAATAGGGTTGTTATGTGTGAGAGACGATGGGGTTCCACCTTAAAACCAATTGGTAATGAGGGGAGTAACTCATATCTCTTTTATATTGGTGTTGGACTCTCCCACTTTCCAATGTGGGACATTTGTGAGATCCTAACATGCTCCCTCAAGATGGTGCCTTTTTGGGCTCACCAATCTTAAATCGAATTTCAATTTCATTTTATTGGACCGAATACCCGTTTGGGCTTTATGGACTCTGATACCATGTGAGAGACTATGGGGTTCCACCTCAAAATCAATTGGGAATGAGGGGAGTAACTCATATCTCTTTTATATTGATGTTGGACTCTCCCACTTTCCAATGTGGGACATTTGTGAGATCCTAACATTATGAAATCGCAATATCAATAGAAACCCGATAAGAAAACATGAGACAAAATATTTACGTGGTTCATGATGTGGTAATTACATTTAAGACAAAGGAGAAAACAACGTTTTATTAAGAAAATAATAATACAAAAATGTCAATCAAATTGAATAAGAGAGTTTATATATAGTGCATACTTTCATACAACTCATTACAAAATAGAGTCAAATACATCAAACAAAAACAAAAAAAAAAGATTTTCATTTGGAAGAAATTAACCATTAAAAAATATATACACCTTAATTAATTATGTTCAAATTTGTTTAGCAATTGGATAATTATATACCTCACGTAAGTATGGCTCTCAACAAAATAAATACCATTCACTTCGTTGTTTAACCAAACAAAAATAAATATAATTATGCTCGCAAAGTACAAATATCCATTAGCATTTTATTTTGATAACCATTTTGTACATACCTTTTATTTTATGGATCATACTACGCGTTTGAAAATACAAATGATTTTCTAACTTCTAAAATATAAATTATAAACTCTAAATCATAAATTTACAAAAAAAATAGTTTTTAAATCATAAAAAAAAAAAACATGTTATGTTTTGTTTTGTTTTTTTCTTCTTCAAAGATTCAATTTTGATATAAGAATTTAAATGATTTCTTAAGAGATGACATCATGATAGAAAAGCCAATAAAAAACTAGCTTAATTTTTAAGAATGAAAAACTAATCAAATGGTTTGCAAACCCAGCCTTTTAAAACCAATGAATAAATAGCCATAAAAATTCGGAAGTTGAAACTAAAATCCTAATTCAACAATATTTTTCAAATAAAAGTCTATTCAAATATAGAAATAATAACCCTATTATTTCAAGACATGAGATAATTCGGACTAAAACTTGATACACGTCATAAAATTAGTAAAAAATAATATTTTCCCATTATTATTTCAAGACATGAATGAGAATAAAAAAGATAAATCAAGAAGAAAAAAAAAAAAAAAAAAAAATCAAGAGTCGTGTTGCGTGAGAGTGAAGAAAAGGACTTAAAATTTGGTAGTATTAATGATCAAGACTTTTGACCAAATTTCATAATTTAAGTTCAAATTTTTTAGGAATTAATATTTAGTTGGTGAGATTGGATTTTGATTTTTTTTTTTTTATTATTTTCTTTAACGCTGAATCTAGAAGCCATCATAAACTCAAAATAGTAGATATTAAATTAAATTAATAATACAATTTCTCAAAAAATAATAATAATATTCGCACACGTTCTAATAACGACGTCTGTGCTTACTTCATCTTTCTCTTTTAATTTAATTTGACCGCCACGTGGCAGTTTTGAATTGGATTTCAATTTTGCTTCTTCTGCAAATGTCAGCTTCACCAAAATATTTCTTTTTATCTTTTTTCTTTCTATTTTTATATTTTGGCTGCTTGAAAATTGTTTCATTTGATTTTCTTTAAAAAAACAATCAATAATTTTGACTGCTGAAAAATGGTTTATTTGGTGAGAGTACAAAATATAATGTTTTTGTGGCAAATGTTACCTAAGTATTATAATTACGAAATTATCGAACAAGCTACCTTCTAATACATTGATGCCCATAACTATTATAATTAAATATGAGATTAGTTTAGTTTAAATATTGATTAGTTATTAGGTTACAAATTGAGTCTTTCAAGTATCTAACTCTAACTAGATATCTTCCCAAATTTTTTTTTTTGAAATTATACTACTTTAATTATTAGATTATACAAGCTATCTTCTTACCACATTAATAAGAGGTTAGTCAAAAAAGAAATTAACTGTAGAAATTGCCCTTTGATTACTTTCACTAAATAAATAAACTAGAAATCTATGGGATTTATTCTTTAAAAAAAAAAAAAAAAATATCTATGGGATTTAGATTATCCTTATTAAACCATTTAATGAGTTTTTCTATATAAAAAAATTGATCTAGTTTTGAAAATCCTTCAGGTCAAACGGTTTACTTCAATTTTTTTTTACACAAATCAAAATCGTTCATTGAACCTACCATTTCTGACTTGTTTTTTTTTTTTTTTGGCATGATTTCTGACTTGGAATAAATGTACGGTTGTTAATAATTTATAAACATATGTTTAGGATTTTAGATATCGATGAATATGTGATTTTCTTTTACAATGAAATGTTGTTCAATCTATCAATTCATAATAATAAAAAAAAAAACAAAAAAAAAACTATCAACTCATAGATATTTCTTGAGAATAAATTATAAAAATACAAATCATTTTAGTTGAAAAAATTTCAAAAAATTTCAATAATTTAAATTTATTGTTAATATTATGTTTGGATTTGTGATGTTTTATTGATTTTTTTTTTTTTTTTTTTGTTGATTCATCTTTTAATATATCGAATTCATAAATGAATGAAAAATGTTAATGAAAATATCTGTTACAATAATTTAATATCTTATATATTCATTGTCTAAGAACCCATGCAAACAATTTGATTTAAATCTTTACTTTAGCTCAAGAATTTGAACTTGATTTATTTTGGTTGTTTACAATTTCATATATTTGTTTTTAATTTCATTATTTTATCAAAAAATATATTTTTGTTATTCAAAAATTCTAACATGTAATCTAACATATAAACTTATGATTATTTAGCGGTACATGATATTATTGGAATTATACTTATTCGACATAAAAATGTATTTGCCTTTGCAATAAATGGATAAACCTAAATCTATTTGAAAACTGATTTTATTTAGGAGTTTATCTATAAAGGTGACTTTAAATATTTGCTCACGTAAACATCAACTTGCTCTATATTTGCTTGCGTTGGTATTTTCGGCAATTCTTATGCCTTATATTTAATTACTTAATTTATTATAACTACTTTGGTTTAAATTGGTGGTTGAATTGCAATTTTAAATTAACACTTATGAAATAAATAAATTTATTTACCATAATCTCAAATCATTTTTGGAAAAAGTATAAACAATTAATACTCCAAATTACTTTTCTAGAATGTTCTAGATAAACTTAGGGTTTATATATAACTAAATGTGTATTCTCTTTCCATATTTGTTTTTTATGAGTGAATTTTTGATAAATTTATGGTGAATCAGGTAGGGAAATTTGTTTGGCCCTTTTACCTGAAAAATGTAGAATTCTTTGGTGTGGAGCTAAAAGCAGGTTCATTTTACACTCAATTTGTGGTCTTTAATTTTCTAAAAAAAAAAAAAAAAATGTGTTCTTTAATTTGTGCAAAATCTTGTTGAAAGAATTTTTGTCCCAAGTCATGTATTGGATGCATGTGCAAATGAGTTATTTTTTTTATTTATGAATATTTTGGTAAATTTGGGGAATGTAACATTTAAGGTTAAAATATATATTATTCTTAACTGTTTAAACTAAATTTACGCAAATTATTGTTACAGAATATATCGAGTATCATTTGAGTTGTTGGGTTATGAATTTTATTATATTTTGATTTCTAAATTATAAAATGTTGGATCTTAGTTTTTATACCATGGAATTTATTTCATTTAGGCAATTTTGGCTTTTTTTTTTTTAAGCTAAAAAGGCGGTATATCATGCTGTTAATTAAGAACCACATTTCTGCTCTTACCAATTGGCTTTCTTAACTCTGCTCTTTAATTTTATTTCTTCTTTCCTTTCTAATTATAAAATATAATAAAATTAAAATATAGAAACAAATTGTACTAAAAGTGACTAATTATAATCTAATCGGCTATTAAATTTTTGTGTACGTTTTTTTTTTAATTCACCCATAATTAGAGGTCGAGGACTCCAATCACCCATGTTTCTTAATCTAATCGGCTATTCAAATAATAATTTACGCCATAACTATTCATAAATAATCTTATCTTCACTAAACTTTTTACAATCATAATCACTACACTCAATTTCAAAACCCTTTAATGTTCAAACAGAGAGCTTAAACTTTTCATTAATCAAAACATTATTGTAAATCTGCATATGTTTCATTTATTCATATGTTAAACATACCTTCCAATCTCTATTTAGAATGCACAAGCACACTCATGTTTGGTAAGAGGGACCAAAGTTAGAAGTGAATATGACATAAAAGGAAAGGGCATTTTTTCTTTTTCCAATAGTTAATAATTGGATAAGCACTTTGGATTGGAGTTTTGTGCTTTTTTGGATATAAAGTACTATAGTGGTTGGGTTGAGTTTCCTTCATCAAAATATAAATTTGAGATGACATCACTCAAACATACATGAATATGTTAAATTTATAAGAGAGCAATTTTGGTGCACCTCGGGTAGCACCCCCACCGTGATACCATCTATGTAGTACATTTGGTGCCACATATCTCATTTCTCATTTTTTTACTTTATATTTATTATAAAAAAAGAAAAAAAGAAAAAAGAAGATATGTGGCTCTAAATGGGTAGTATCACGGTGGGAGTGCTACCCGGGGTGCACCCAAATTGCTCTCAATTTATAATATGACCTATGAATTTTCAAAATAAACCAATCATGATAACCACTTGTAGTAGCAGATAAGCTTTTAGGTTTTAAAGTGCTTCAAGGACCAGCATATATATTCTGTCATCATAATCAAAATTATCTTTTTTGTTTTCATCTAATTTTCATTTCTTATTGATTTACATTTGTACTAACTATGTATATAATTTATATATTGTCTTGGTGGTATATTCCTACTTGTAAGAGTTAGGTGTACATAATACAATAATTAATAACAATAAAATGAATCAAACAAACAAACTGATGACTGATGACTGATGATTTGGTTCAATTATTTTTTTATGCTAATTGTTATCTAAAGAACAAGATTCAAACTTGTTTGTTCCACTTGGACTTATGTATTATATTAATATAACTAAAATAAACCATATTAAATTGAGGCCACTCCCTGAATTCAGCATGCCTATATTGTTGGGATGATTTTATTTTCTTTATTTTTCCTTTATTGTCTTCTAACTTTTTAAAACAAACAAAAAAAAAAAAAAAAGAGAAAGAAATTTGTAATATATAACTTAATTATACTACAAAAAAAAAATTATAAAATTGGCAACGGTAAAAATCGTCGGCCAAAACATATTTTGTTGTGTTAAATTTTTCGTTGATGGAAATTTTGTCGTGAATTAGGGCATATTTGGGGTGGTGATCCCACAATTTTATTTAAATATTAAATTATTTAAAAACTATTTAATATCTATTTTTTTTATTTAAATAAAAATTTCAACTATTTTATTTCCATTGCATCAAACATAACTTTATTATTTAAAAATTATTAAATGTTTATTTTTTTATTTAAATAAAAATTTCAACCATTCTATTTTTATTATATCAAACATGACTTTATTATCATTTCTCTTTTCTTTCTTTTCTCCGAACATAAACTTATTCTTACTTCTCTTCTCTTCTCATCCCAATTCAACCCAACCCAATCTATCTCTTCAAAATCAAACATGCCCCTAGAGTGTCGGAAAGTACTCCAATGCATGTTGAAATCTCCAAAACTTAACTATGTTTAAGTTGATTTGATGGAACTAATGAAAATGCATATGGATCATTTTCAACTCTAATCATTTTAGTTGAGAAATTTATTTCTTACCAAACAAATTCAATCATCATAGTTTTAATATTAACTAGATAAAAAACTAAAATTCAACCAAAGTAAAAACATACAATGTACCTAAGAAAACAAGATAATTTGTACATGTGTTATATACTATTTCAGAGTCCAAAGCTAAGAAAACAAAATATTTGAACTTTTCAAACAAGGCTATGAAATTATAATAAGAAATGAAAAGATTCCATATAATATATTGTTAGAAATAATACTAAAAGAAAGGTCTCCAACATCAAACTTTTGCCACTTACTAGTTTCTTTTTGTCGGGGAATTTTCAAATGCATTATTGAAAGCAAGTCTTAAAAAAGCTAAAAACTTTGAACATAATTTGAAAACAAAAGATGGGGGAGGACCTACCCCATTTGCTTTATTACAAACATAAGCCATCATAATTGGCCACACCCTCAAAATTAAAATAATAAATAAAGGAACAAAAAAAAAAAAAAAAAAAAAACCTTACCCTCCAAATTTCTCTCAGACATATTATTAACTTTCTCATTATTCATTTTCCGTAATTTTTTTATGCCACCTAAATTAATTTTGATGAATTTAAGAAATTTGAGAAGGTATGTGACTCTTATATAATTTTGAAAAATAGCAAATTCTTTATAGGGGTTAGGATTAAATTAATGATTGTGAAGTCAAATTGATATTTATTTTTAACAATTGGAGTAGGAAAATTTGAACTCGTGACTTTTTAACCATTAAATATATATTAATGTCGTTGAACAATTGCTCATGTTGACATTTAGATGTTCTAGTAGGCTTTGTAATAGGTGTGACATTGTTTGACAATTTTTACTATGGATACTTTTAGGTCTAGCATTTTGTTTTGGTACATCCTACTTGAGTGTGTACATTATTTTTGTGACAAAATATGTTCCTTCAAATAATTTTTTCCACTTTCGTTAAGGATTGTGGCGGTTTTAATGGCTTTGTCGTGATGTTATTAGACATGTATACATGACGAATAATATAATAGTTACTCTTTTAATGAATAAGACACATTATTTTAAAAAAATGAATTAAATATCTACATATTTTTTTTCCTTCTTTTTTTTAGTAGAAAGTGAGGAGGAAATCAACAAACTTTAGTAAACAGTTTTGTTTTCATTTTTTTCATATAATAATATTAGAGGAAGATAATTCAAACATGTAACTTCATGATTACTTGGTCGTACAAGATGTCAGTAAAACTATTTAGTTTCTTAAAGAGTTTTATTATTCCCAAATAAATGAGTTAAATACTCAATTCTAGAATGGACTTAACCTATTTAAAGAGTGTTACTATTAGTATTTTTTTTTTTGGTGAAAAATAGAAAGAGACGGAGAGTTCATTTATTAGTTTCTAAAAGTTTCCGTTTAAATTTTTATTTATCTTTTCTTTTGAAAATAAACGGTTATCAATCAAATACCCAACGAACTCTTATAACCTTATACCAACACAAAGCTAATAATAGAGGAAAGAATTCCCCTCCAAACACTAAACCTTTTCTTATCGAAAGATCGGTGGCTCAATAATTTTATTATTTGGTGACAATCTAATTTAATATTATGTTTAAAGGTTCAATCTTTAAAATCAGTATTTATAATATTTTTTCCCACTTATATTAAAAAATAAATAAAAACACTAAACCCCCCTCCCCACTAAAAAAGAGCCGTAAATTATTGCCGACAATGCCCAAAATATGAGTTGTCGACATTTGTTGTCTCATCGGGCCAAATTCCTCTTTACATTGAAGGCAATTAGTTTGTCTAATAATAAGGGTAAAAATGTATATGTGCACTTTTTTTTATTTCAGAGGAGTAAAATAATTGTTCTTTTTTAAAATTTTTTTTTTTATTCAAATGATTTCACTGTTTCCTTTATGCAAACCTAAGGGCATGTTTGGGGAATGGAATTGAGGGAGGATGGGATGGGTAGATTTGTTAAATTTCATTTGGCCTATGGTTAAAAAATAAGACCCTGAGGAAGGAAAGAGTTGAGCGCGTGGGGTTATCCCTGTACATGTCAGATTCTTTTTTTTTTTTTTTTTTTTTTTCTTTTTTTTTTTTCTCTCTTTCACTCAACCTTTCCCCTTTTTTTTTCTACTTCTCAAATTTCT
>JBBMEF010076569.1:0-10114 GCA_037832685.1 Sicyos baderoa | reverse complement strand
AATTAGTCGGCCATCCGATCAGCTCACCCGACTTCGACCTTTGTCTGGATATTTATAGTGTGAAAGTTACTTGGTCGACAAGTCAGATCGAGCGGGAAAATTCTCATAAATGTAATATTTTGATTTGCTTCCTGTAATTGCTCTGATTCATATCGCCATAATGGCTGATTTAATTTTCTGGATTTGTAACGGCCCGGGATCTCGGATCGTCACTTGAGGTTAGTCTTGGCCGTTACGGTTGCTCGTTGGTTTTGTGTAAATAAGAAGTTCTTGGTTTCTTGGTTACTAAACGGTTCGTTCTTGGTTATCTTGATTTCAGGTGCAATGGTTACTTTTCAGGTTCGGTTGTATTTAAAAGAAAAATAAGGATTTAATTAGCGACTCTAGTGGGTTTCGAACCCGTGTCGTGGTGGGGCTTGGAGTTGGTTTAAAAAGAAGGAAATTAAAAGGAATTATTTCCCTCGCTGGCACTCGAAGACACGACCTCTTGGACACTTGAATTAAGCGCATTATGGGAAAAGGAAATTAGGGGAAAACACAATTCATCGTTCATTCTCCTAGCCGCCCTTCGGATCAATCGATTCTCCTAGCCGGTTCTTTGCTTCCCTTTCGCGTGCACTCCGAGTTAAAGATCCATGTTGTTCTTGCGTTCTTTGCTTCCCGTTCGCGTGCACTCCGAGTTAAAGATCCATCGGCTTGTGATCATTCTCATGGGCTCTATTGATCGAATTCTGCTTTTCTTTTCCCCCGTCGAAACAACCATTCTTGATCGAGATCGCCGCTGCCAATTCCTTCACGCTGCATCGCCCTTCGCCAGATGCCCCGACAGCGCAACCGCACGCACGCTTCATTCCGTCTGCAGCAGCGCACATCCCTACTTCGTCCCGCACGCGTTCGCCTAATCGTCGATCCGTTCGCTGATCCTTGACGTTCGCGCGTGCAGCCGCGAACCATCAGCCACAGTAGCGTTCGTCCCATCGGAGTCTTCGATTTGAAGACAGTCTTCGTCCAGCAGCTTCGGGCAGTGTTCGTTTCGTCGTGGCTTCGCTCCAGCGAGCGCGCTTTTTCGAGTCACCTTCATTCTTCGCCTTGGGTATTGTCTCGCTGCTCTTCGACTCATTTGTTTAGATGTTGTCCACGTTCGATTTAGGGGCTGTTTTAGATAGCTTAAATTTTTATTAATTGTTTTTGTACGCTATCATTGCTAGGTGATTGTTAGTGGGTTTGCATCTCATTTTCCTTCGCTTTCGCTTGTTGTCTCAAACCAAGGTAAGGATTTCCTTACTGTGGTTTGTGGACGATACGTCACTTTTTATATAGTTGATTGTATGCTTGTGTATCAACTGCTGCTTGCTAGTGGATAGGATTTATCTTGTGAAACTATGTTGACATGTCTATTTCCTGCTTTAACATGTAGAGCCATGCTAGGTTGAGTGTGTACCGTATGAACTGTTATCTGTCTGATTATATGTTCGTAGTGCCATGTTAGGATCTAACTCGTCCTTCCCTGTGTATGTAAGGTTGCCTGATAAATGCTTGTGTACCTTAGTTAGAGTTTGCAGGAGTCATCATCCGAGCTTTGTGGCAGGGATGTGAGGTCGTACCCCGTCTCTGACCCGTCACCATGGTTCAGCCGTGGGGACAGCCTAGTGCGCGGTCTTGGGTGAGCGGCCAAAAGGGAGCATAGATGGTCGGGAGGATGACGAGGCTTATCCCGTGCCCGATGGCCGACAGGAACTCAGCGTGTCGGCAGTAGCCCAAGATTGCCGCCTGACGGGGCTGGGACCAATCCATTGGGTGAGAGCCTACCCTTGGACGTATCCTAGCTGAGGGCGTATGGTGCTTATGGCTGGCAATAGTTTCGTGCCGAGGTCTCGCACCCCTGTTGCCAGTGTCACCGATCCGAGTCGTTAGGTCATGCGAACCTAGACCAGGGCAGTTAGCCCTAGACCAAGCTTTTACCTGGTGCCAGCAATATGGGGTGCATGCACACGCTCTTACAGTGCCGAGTGGAGAGCTCCCTCGGGATCTTGAGTTCAGTGTACCTAAAGTTTACCCAGCCATGTAAAGACGAGCAAAGTAAGACTGAGAGCTCGAGTTATGTATGTATGTTAAGATAAGGTACGTTATGAAAGGTTGGTAATGGTATAAGTCCGCAAAATGGCATCCAAGCATGAAAAGTAAGAAAGAGAAAGTAAGAGAGTTAGTTGTGCTTTGTATACATTTGACTAGATGATAGATTGTAACGTATTGTACCCCGGTCGGGAATTCTTACTGAGTAAATTAATTTTACTCACCCTTATTATTTGTGGTTCCACAGGTAACTTGGAGCAGCGACGCTGATGGCTGGAGGCGCAAAGGATGGATCATGGACCGTCGTTTTAGTTTGTTTTAAGTTTCAAACTACGTACTCTGAGTCACTAATGTTGAGTTAATTTTTAAGACTGTTTTCATTGCATGTAGACAGGGCACGGAGCCCTTAGGAGTTTATTATCGAATATCTGTCTGGATTCTTTAATTGCTTTTGAATGAAAGATTATGTTTGTTTAAGATTCTCTGGCCAGGGAGGCATTTAAATGTTTTACTTTGGAACACGTGGTTTGGAAATAGGTACATGTTCCTTAGTTTTAAATGTTGTATGATGTTCTGTTTTAAAACTCGATTCCTGCTGATGTTTGTGTCTTTTATTTCCGCATTTAAAGTCATGCATGTAGTAAGGACCTAGGTTTAGGACCGTTATTTGGTCGGGTCTTTACAGGATTGTTTCCTTGTCTATGTCAATCTTTGAAGGCAACTGCCATGTCAGCAAGTTTATCGTGCGTGCTTGTTTCTGTAGGACAATACGACAATGCGAGGTAGAATCATGGAACCGCATTAAGGAAAAGACGCACGATCGATGAGGTGGGAGCCGACGAAAAATCATTTAAGGAAAGAATCATTTGACATCGTAAATTCACTAACCAGACAATTACGAGATGGATTGCTGTAATCAAGGGATTCTCGAATAGGGTAGATTTTGACCAAGTTGGCAAGCATAACTATGGAAAGGATCGGGCAATTAAAAGCATACCTTAATTGGAGATTTGGAGATTGAAGATCTGGCAGGCATTATAAATAGAACTTTTGGTAATAGTTTTAGGGGTTGGAATTTTTAGGAGTTGAACAAATGTGAGATTTGAATGTTCTCGGCTATGAGGAACATTTCAGGGAGTTATCTATTTTTATTTTCTTTACTTTGAACTTCGTATCATTGAATAACATTTTAGCATGTTTTCCATGACTATCTGTGTGTTATCTATTTGTGGTATGAACTAACTTCCTTAGTGCGAGGTTAAGGAAAAGTGAGTATTAGTAGTATGTTTTAGGGAGAGTTAGGAAGGATGCTCTAGGGCATGGAATCTAGGTTCTTAATTTAATAGTAAGTGTCGACCGGGCATCCACACGAGCTTGTAGGTTGTAAATCGAAAGAGAAAATGACCTAAGTCTAAATTTGTAAAGACTCGTCCCGATTAACGGTCTAAAACCTAGGTCTTTAGCTCATACATGACTTAAAAGCGGAATTTAATGCAGAATGACATCCAGATTCAAGGTAATTTAAAACTTTTAACTAACTTTAATTGACATTTACTGCTAAGGAACCTATCCCTGTTTCCAAGCCACCTGTTCCAAAACAAAACATTCAAATGCTCCCTAGCCAGGAAATTTCAAAACAATATTCTATCCTTATTTAAAATTGATAAAAGAATCCAGATAACATTAAGATTATAGAATCTAAGGGCTATAAGCCCTAACTACATGCAATGAAAACTGTTCATAAAAAAACTGACAGTCCTATCCCAGAGTTTAACATGGTTTAAATAACTTAAACATAAACTGATCCATGATCGCCCTTCCCTTCCATCCAGCTATCAGCGAGGTTGCTCCAAGTTACCTATGGAACCACAAATAATAAGGGTGAGCAAAACTAGTTTACTCAGTAAGAATCCCCCAACGGGGTACAACACGTTAAAACTTAACAACTGGAAGTATGCAAGTCAACTACACTTTCTTTCTGTTCTAAACATGCAAGTAATAGGTTCATTCTGAACTAACCAGCTTTTACCTACTGATACTGATTACTAACTCATAACTGTTCTGGTTACATACCAAACATGCACCTGCTCTGCTTTTTGCTAGCCTAAGATTGCCATCTTACGGACTCACATCTTAAGACTTCTGTGACACAAAGTGTCTCGAGTTCTCAATAACTTACTCGTCTAACTTGGCTTTCTACTATGGGTACACTACTCAAGATCCCGAGGGAGCTCTCCACTCGGTGCTGTAATGAGTAGTGCGTTAAAGGACCCCATGCTGCTGGAACCAGGTAAAAGCTTGGTCGAAGGCTATCTGCCCTGGTCCAGTTACGCATGCTCTAAGACTCGGATCGGTGTCGCCGAACATCGGGGGTGCGAGACCTCACACGAAACCAATGCCAGCCCTAACCACCGCTCGCCTGCAGCTAGGATACGTCCAAGGTAGGCTCGCACCACAGGATTGGTCCTACTCAAAGGCGGCAATCTTGGGGCCTAGCCGACACAATGAGATCGTGTCGATGGTCGGGGACGGGACAAGCCTCGTCATCCTCCCAACCCTATAGGCTCTACTGTGGCCTCCTCTGTCCAAGATCGCGGACTAGGCTGCCCCATGGTTAGCTAAGCCACAGTGGCGGATCAGTGACGGAGTATTATCTCGCGCCCTGCCACAAGCCCGGATGATGACTCCTGCAATCCTAACTAGAAGGTACAGATAATAACATTCCAGATACTAAATAATTCATCCATTCATACATTTAGGAATCTTAACTACATACTATAAGTGGTCATGTCAACCATCCTAACATATTACCACTTGTACATTAACTACAGATAACAACATGCTTCATACAACAACTCAACCTGGTCAAACAACGAAACAATGAAACGTGGTAGCAATTACACAATCACATGCACTCAAATAATATAACCATACAATATCTTCACATGACAGGTAACTAAAAGCATGCTTGGCAAACATACAATCAGCCTAATAAGTTCTAACCGATTGTCCACAAACCTCGTAAGGAATCCTTACCTTAGTTCAGAGAGTGACAACCCACGAACAACGTCCCAAAGCTGCAACTTGATCACGCTACGAACCTAGCAACGTAGGACCGAACACACACTAAGCCATGGGAAAAAGCTAAATCAAACAGCCCCTAAACAACAATAAAACATCAACTAAGCTCACCCAAAAGCTGCTGGACAGCAAGCTCGTCGATGAGCTTCACTGGCGCGAAGGCTGGAGAACTGCGGAGACGACACGAAGGCTGTCGCGGAAGGCTGCCCGTGCGTGAGCGCTGGCTGATGCTGGCGAACTCGACCGCTACAAGACGGACGACGTCGACTAGGCGCTGGCGAACGCGAACGCTGCTGCGGACGGTGAGACGCTGGTGTGCTGGGCGAAGAGGATGACTGACGCACGGCGATGCTCCCCTTGGATGTTCTTCGACGGAAACAAGGAAACAGCAAGAATAAAAACAACAAAACACAGCAACCGATCAGCCTCTTTAACTCGATCCAAACCTCGATGAAAACCTCTCTCAATCGCAAGAAACAAGAAGACGAAGGGAAGGAACAATACCTTGGTAACGGAATGGCGAAGGAGATCAAACGAAAACCTGGGAATTTGACGTGCGACGGCGAAGAACGACTCTGGAACCTCTTCTCTTTTCGCGTGAAGGAGAAAAGAAACCAAAAACCTAAAACCCTTCTTTTGTTCCTTTTAATTCTTTAATTAAATCCGCTTAAAATCCCAACATCGAATCCCGCTGAGGGACTTTTATTAAATCTTATTTTCCTTCATTTTTAAACACCAACCCTTGCTAGGTCATGGGTTCGAAACCCACCAAAGTCACAATAAATCGTTATTTTTAAATACACCACAAACGAACACCAAACGGCGCTTCTTGAACCTGAATCAAGAAAATCAAGAATGAGCTGAGAATAAACCAAGATTCAAGAACCTCTTACAGAAAGTAAACCAATGAACAGTCATAACGGCCATAACTAACCTGAATTGGCGATCCGAGAACCCAGGCCGTTACAATACTCCCTCCTTGGGAGACTTCCGTCCTCGGGAGTCACTGAGCCTGGAACAACTCAGGGTAGTTCCTCCTCATCTCTCCATCTAACTCCCATGTCGCTTCCTCGACCTTCTGATTTCGCCACTGAACTTTTACAAGAGCTATCTCTCTGTTTCTCAAAACCTTTTTTCTCAAAAGCTAAAATCTTAACTGGTCTTTCTTCGAAACTCAAATCCTTATTTATCTGTAATGGGTCATGATCTACAACATGAGATGGATCTGAAATGTACCGACGGAGCATCGAAACATGAAACACGTTATGAACAGCTGACAAAGACGGCGGTAAAGCTAGACGATAAGCCACAACCCCAATCTTCTCGAGAATCTGAAACGGCCCAACAAACCTAGGGCTCAGCTTGCCCCACTTCCCAAACCTCAGAACACCACGCATCGGCGCTACCTTCAGGAAGACATGCTGGCCAACCTTAAACTCTAAGTTTCGACGTCGGACGTCTGCATAACTCTTCTGCCTACTTTGTGCAGTCAACATATGAGCTTTAATCTTGTGCACTGCCTCATTGGTCAACTGAAGCAACTCGGGACCCAAAATCTGTCTATCGCCAACCTCGTCCCATAAAACTGGAGACCTACACCTCTTACCGTACAAAGCTTCAAACGGTGCCATCTATATCGTCGCCTGATAACTGTTATTGTACGCGAACTCCATTAAGTACAAGTACTGATCCCAACTGCCTAGAAAGTCAAGAACGCAAGCTCTCAACATATCCTCTACGATTTGGTTCACACGTTCTGTCTGTCCATCCGTCTGTGGATGAAAAGCTGTACTAAAGTTACACTCAGTACCTAGCCCTGCCTGAAGGGCTCTCCAGAACCTCGAAGTAAACTTTGAATCTCTGTCTGAAATAATCTTTACTCGCACTCCATGGTAACGAACAATCTGCTCTAAGAACAACTGTGCCCACTTCTCCACGGTATAGTTTATTCGACATGGGACGAAGTGCGCACACTTGGTCAGTCTATCCACAATCACCCAAATCTGGGTATACCCTCTCTGAGTCTTGGGCAAACCCATGATGTAGTCCATGGTGATTTCTTCCCACTTCCACTGCGGTATGTTGAGTGACTACAACAAACCTGCCGGTTTCTGTCTGGGGGCCTTAACTTGCTGGCAAGTTAGACACTTACTCACAAACTGCGCGATATCCTTCTCCATCCCCATCCACCAGAAAGTCTGTTTCAAATCCTGGTACATCTTGTTACCCCCTGGATGCCAAACAAAAGGCGAGGTGTGAGCCTCGGTTAACAACTCATTACGGAGATCAACATCTGTCGGAACACACAAACGACCTCGGAACCTCAAACCACCATCTACTGAGATCACAAAATCAAAGTCTCCATCTGCCTGAACCCTCTCAATCAAACTCCTCATCTTCGAATCATTCAACTGACTGTCAAGGATTTTCTGTTTGATAGACGGTTGAATAGTCAACTGAGCTACCCTGGCGGTAACTTCTCCCAACATAACTGCGATGTCGGCTCTCCCAGGTCCTTTCTGATGAAGCTCCTCAGATTCGACAATGTGGTCGAGTGCGAGGTTTTCCTACTCAAGGCATATGCAACCACGTTTGCCTTACGAGGATGGTACAAAATCTCGCAATCGTAATCCTTAACTAACTCCAACCACCTCCTCTGCCTCATGTTAAGCTCCTTCTGAGTGAAGAAGTACTTGAGGCTCTGGTGATCGGTAAACAACTGGATTTTCTCGCCATACAGATAGTGCCTCCAAATCTTTAAGGCAAAAACGACTGCCGCCAACTCCATGTCATGAGTTGGGTAATTCTGCTCATACGACTTCAACTGCCTCGAAGCGTATGCTATAACTCTGCCATTCTGCATGAGTACACACCCCAAACCAAACTTATTGGCATCGCTATAAACTACAAAACCACCGGTGCCCTTCGGGATTGACAAAACTGGAGCTGTAGTCAAGCTGCGCTTCAACTGCACAAAACTGATCTCACACTTTTCATCTCAAACAAAGTCAACCCCTTTTCTGGTCAGTTTAGTCAACGGTGCTGCTATCGCAGAGAAACCCTTAACGAACCGACGGTAGTAGCCTGCCAAACCCAGGAAATTGCGTATCTCAGATACTGAAGTAGGTCTGGCCCATGAACTCACTGCCTCTATCTTTGAAGGGTCTACTGCTACTCCCTCCTTGGACACAACGTGTCCAAGGAAAGCTACTTTCTCAAGCCAAAAGTCGCACTTCGAGAACTTGGCGAACAATGAATTCTCTCTTAGAGCTGTAAGGATCTGTCTTAAATGTGAGGCATGGTCCTCCTTGGTCTTAGAATAAATCAAAATGTCGTCTATGAACACAATGACAAAGCGATCCAAGAATTCCTTGAACACTCTATCCATCATGTCCATAAACGCAGCTGGGGCGTTCGTCAGTCCAAATGACATGACTACGAACTCATAATGACCATACCTCGACCTAAAGGCTGTCTTAGGGATATCTAAATCCCGAATCCTTGACTGATGGTACCCTGATCTTAAATCAATCTTGGAGAACACTGAGGCTCCCTGAAGCTGGTCAAATAAATCATCTATGCGTGGCAAAGGATACTTGTTTTTGATTGTTACTTTGTTTAAATCTCGGTAATCGATGCACAGAAGCATCGAACCGTCTTTCTTTTTAACAAACAAAATGGGTGCTCCCCATGGGGACACACTAGGTCTAATAAAACCACGGTCTAACATCTCCTGCAACTGCTCTTTTAGTTCATTTAACTCAGTCGGCGCCATCCTATACGAAGCCTTTGAGATAGGGAGGGTCCCCGGCTCAAGCTCGATGGTGAAGTCCACCTCTCTCTTGGGTGGCAAACCCGACAACTCTTCTGGAAACACATCGACGAACTCTTGTACCACAAGTACACTGTCAACTGTCTTCGGGGCGATGCTCTCCCTAGACATCTTAGAAAGGAAACCCCAAGCTCCCCGAGCAATCAAACGACGGGCTTTCACTGCTGAAACTAAGGGCGGACACACACAACCCTGAACTCCTCTAAACTTAAAACTGGGTCGACCAGGCGGCCTGAACACTACTTCTTTCTATCTACAATCTATTACTGCGTGGTTTTCTGCTAACCACTCCATGCCTATAATGACATCGAAGCCACTCATAGCTAACACTATGAGTGAAATCTCTAAAAACTCGTCGGATATCTGAATCCGACCTGCCTTAACCTTTAAGCTAGTACATGCTAACTCCTGAAGGAGTTGCCACCGACATCTCATAACCTAAAGACTCTAAACTTAAGCAAGCATACTCAGCAAAAGCAGCAGATATAAAAGAATGCGTGGAGCCAGAATCAAATAAAACAAACGCGTAGTGGTCCAAAACTAGGAGTGTACGTGCCACTACGACGTCTGCATGGTCTCCCTCCTGACAGTTCGTTGCAAACACGCGACCCTGATGCTGGCCTGGCTGAGCTGCCCCTGCTGCCTGTCCACAATTTCGGGCCAGATGCCCCTCTTTACCACACTTAAAACAAACCCCAGAACCTGCTCGACAAACCCCATAGTGCTTCCTACCACAAGTCTTACAAGGAGGTGTCTGCTGCTGACCGCCCTGCTGGCGTGGCTGGAACCGACCTTGGTCACCCTAACCACGAGGCTCGTCCTTTTTCTGAAAGTTATTAGGACAGTGCTGATTGCTAGGCCCATCAAACTTTCTCTTTTGTCCTGAAGTTCCTGAGGTCTTATGGACTCGCTTTGCTGCCACTGCCTGATTTGGTCTGTCCTTGGCATAAAAATAATGGCCAACTCTAGAGCTTTTGCATAAGTTTCTGGGGCAAGGGCCCTAACATCCTGAGACAACCTGTGTAAAGACCCGACCCAAAAATGGTCCTATCCTAGGTCTTTAACCAGCATGCATGGCTTTAAAACGTAATTAATGCGGAACTAAAAACAATTAAAGATAACATTTGA
>JBBMEF010076558.1:0-10115 GCA_037832685.1 Sicyos baderoa | reverse complement strand
TTATAAATGTCTTTTAATTCCGCTTTAAATGCATGCAAGTAGTAAAGACTAGGTTTAGTTCTGTTAAACCGGTCGGGCCTTTACATAGCTAAACCGTGCTGGCGGTCAGGGACGGAGTATACGTTCTCGTGCATCCCTACCAGCGGGGCAAATGACTTTATGCCCTCTCGCCCATAGATAATGACTCTTCTAACAAGGCTATACTAAGATATAGATGCATAAGATAACAAACAGATACATAGCAAGAATCCTAACATGGCTCTATTTATAAGACAGATAGACATGCTGAATCATCGAACAGCATGCATCTAGCAAGCGAAAGACAGGGAACATGCTAGACAGGATAATCAACAACATAAGCATATACAACAAGCATTCAGTTATACATCAGCAAACAAACAAGTATCAGAAATGAGTGCAGGGTCCACACAACCCCGGTAAGGAAGCCTTACCTGGAATGTCGGACTACAGAACGCAAGCAAATAAACTCCTAAGCGTCGACAAACAACACAAATATCCTAGCAATTAAATAACAATGTTATTAATATAAGAAGGTAGACTAAACGACTAGGACAGCCCCTAAACGAAACCGGGCAGCAGCGAAACGAACAACGAAAGGCTTGACGAAATACCCAAAACGAAGGAGAAGCCGTCGGCTCGTGAGCAAGAGGGAAAGACAGCAGCTGACAAACAGCAACGGGAGGCCTTGAGACACGTCGGGTCTGCTGGGTCGAACGAAGGCAATGGTCGAACGAGCGTCGGCTGGAGCGGAATACGGACGGATGCACTTGCTAGCCCGCGGGAACGCGCGGCTTCGCTGCAGCAGACGGGTTTGGCGAAACGGCAGCAACAGCACCTACTCTCGGACAGAACCAAACTCCAGCACCTCGATTGCTAGCAACAAACGTACGAACACCAAGGGTCTCAGTTGGGCAGAAACGAAGCAACAACAAGTATAAGAAACTATTGACGAGTAGCCCAACAAACAACAAAGAAACAACCCGCAAGAGACCAACAGAAACACAGCTCTTACCTCAACAATCCGACGACAACAACGGTGCAACCTCGAAGAACTTACGGATCCAACGGCGGCAATGAACCCCTCGGCAGCAACCCTTCACGAACGCACAACCACGCAACAACAATGTCAAACCCTCGGCCATAGCCAACAAGAATCAACGAAGAAGAAGAACTCGCAATGAAGAAGAAACAACGACAAACCACGAAGAACTTACCTTGAACAATGGTTCTCGCACGAACAAGGAGAAAAAAAGGGCTTGGCGGCTAGGTCTTGGAACTTGTGCACAAATGAGAGCTTAGGGGTTTTAATTTCTTATTTAACCTTTTAATTATATCTAATGAAAATCCAACTTAAAATCCACCAAGAGGGCAAGGGTTCAAACCATGGCAAGGACAATTCTTTTATTTCAATTTAACTCCAAGCTTCCCAAACCCTTGGCCTTCCTCATGGCCAAGGTTTGATCCTCCACAACGACATAAAATCCAAATAATTAAATCCTAAATTTATTTACAAGGTAAAAGCATCAAATACAAGTCCAATGACGAACCGGAAACCCGGGTCGTTACAACATTCCTTGGTGGTTCCAGGTTTTCTATTGCCTCTATATTTGCTTGGTCCACTTCCATTCCGGCTTTAGAAGTCTTATGTCGTAAGACAATTCCTTCTTCAACCATGAAATGACATTTTTCCCAGTTCAGCACTAAATATGTTTCTTCACAGCGGTTGAGAACTCTTTCAAGATTTGCTAAGCAGCTCAAGAAATTATCCCAAAAAACAGTGAAATCGTCCATAAAGACTTCCATTGTCTCTTCGATCATATCCGAAAAAATAGACATCATGCATCTTTAAAATGTTGCGGGAGCATTGCAGAGTCCAAATGGCATTCTTCGGAAGGCAAACGTTCCGTAGGGGCATGTAAACGTGGTCTTTTCTTGATCTTGTGGGTCAATCATGATTTGGTTATACCCTGAGTATCCATCTAAGAAACAGTAATATTCTTTTCCTACAATGCGATCTAACATTTGGTCTAATGTACGGTAACGAGAAATGATCTTTCTTTGTAACCTTGTTCAACTTTCTGTAGTCCATGCAAACTCGCCATTTTGTCACAGTTCGCATAGGAATCAAATCGTTTTTCTCATTGCGAACGACAATAGTGCCCCCATTTTTGGGCATGCATTGAATTAGACTAACCCAATGGCTATCTGATATGGGGTAAATTACTCCAGCATCTAGCCATTTCAAGATTTCCTTCTTAACTACCTTGTTCATTGCGGGATTGAGCCTTCTCTAATGCTCAACTGAGTTTTCCGCATTCTCTTCCAATATGATTTTGTGCATGCAAAGGGTTGGGCTGATTCCTTATATATCCGCCAGAGTCCATCCAATTGCTTTTTTATGTTGCACAAGGAGCTGCAATAGCTGTTGCTCATGCTCCTCTTTCAGTTTTGAAGAGATAACAATCGGTAATGTCTCCTTTTCTCCAAGATAAGCATACTTCAAATTTTCAGGAAGAGGTTTTAATTCTAATGTGAGAAGTTCCTCAATTGACGGTTTCTGTAGTACTGTTGCATTTACCTCCGCATTAATTGATTCATAGTAATGCACTATCTGTCATGTGTTCCTTGACATGTCATCATGCGGTTCTTCCTCTCTTCCATCTCATCCTCAATCATTAGCAACTCCTTCATTTGCTCAGTCTCCACCGCATGTTGCAGCAATGGTTCCAAGTGATTAATGTTGTAAACTTCTTTTGTATCTGGTTGCTTGATTGTGTCGAAAATATTGAACTGAATATTTTGATCGTTCATCCTTAATGTGATGGTTCCTTCATACACATCTACTAGTGTTTGTCCAGTTCTAAAAAATGGTCGTCCTAAAATGATAGGAACATCTAAATCAACTTTATAGTCAAGTATGATAAAGTCTGCTGGGAAGATAAACTTGTCAACCTACACCAAAATATCATCAATCTTTTTAATAGGACAAGTTATCGACCTATATGCTAATTGAATAGTTACTGTGGTGGGTCTTGCTTTACTTATCCCAAACTTCTTATAAATCGACAGAGGCATCAAACTGATACTTGCACCCAAATCATAGAGTGCTCGTCCAAGATGATTGCTTCCTATCTTGACTGGAATAGTGGACTGTCCAGGATCCACTTCCTTTTGCGGAATCTTATTTTGGATAATTGTACTACATTCCTCATTCAATGCTACTACCTTGAATTCCTCGAATTTGTCCTTTTCCTTAAGGGCGTCCTTCAAGAACTTCATGTAGTTCGACATTTGCCGTAAAGCATCAACTAGAGGGATGTTGATATGTAGTTGCTTCAACATATCAATGAATTTCTCAAAATGCGATTTGTTTCTCTTTTTCTTGAGCCTCTTAGGGTATGGTGGTGGCGGTGGTTGATAAATAGGTAGAGGGTTTTCCACAACCGGCACCTTTTTTTTTACCATAGGTTCCCAAGGCTCTGCATCGTCCTGTGCAGTTTTCTTCCTTGTTACCTCAACAAATTCCTTATTTCCATGATATTTTATGATCTCCTCACTGTCTGTCAAGGGTTTTCCACTTCGTAGCTCTATTGCATTCAATTGTTCTTTCCCAGGCCATCTAGAACCTTCTATATCTTACAACAACTGTCCTATTGGTCTGTTTTTGACATTTTCTGCAATTTGTCCTACTTGTACTTCCAACGCTTGCATAGCTGCTATATGCATTTTCATAATTGTCTGGAGTTCTCCTAAGGTTGCATCGTTCTTTGCAATATACTCCTATAGATTTGATTGGATAAGTTGCTGATTTCCACCTTGTGAGGGCATGCGTTGTTGTCATGTCTGATTCGAATTGATGTTATGTCCTCCCCATGAGAAATTTGGGTGTCGCTTCAATCCGGTGTTGTAATTATTCAAATAAGAATCATTTTGTTTCCGCATGTTTGAATTTCCAATGTAATTGACCGGTTCTACATTCTCACTACATTGTTCGTACAAATGATCACCTCCACAGAGCGCACAGAAGTCAATAGGTAATTGATCAATCACTGCCGCCTTCTTTACAGTCTGAGGTTCGATCATTTGAACATTCTTCATAGTGTTGGTGAGTGTAGCTATTTGAGCCTTCAGTGGTGACATTTTGCTGATATCATATTTTCTAGGTGATCTATCTCGGCTCCGCCCTCGACCAGTCTTATGCGCATGATTCTTAGCAGATGTTTCAATAATCTTATACACTTGGTTGTAAGTCTTATCCATTAAACAACCTCCTGCAGTCGCATTGATGATAGCCTTGTCCGTTTTAGATAATCCATTATAGAAATGCTCTATCTGATGTGTATACGAAAGACCATGATATGGACATCCTGCCATAAGCTCTTTGTACCGTTCCCATGCTCCTCATATAGTCTCATCATCTTCTTGTTTGAAGCTCGTAATCTCATGCATGGAATTCATACTTCTTGCACTGGGATAATATTTAACTAAAAAACTTTCGACTAACTTTGCCCATGATATATCATTAGGTAAGGTATTAATCCAGCGTCTGACCTTATCTCGCAAGGAATATTGGAATAGAAACAAGTGGGTATCTTCTAAAGATAGTCCCACTTTTTGATTAGAATCGCTAACTGCTAGAAATGAACGCAAATGCTGATGCGGATCTTTCGTAGGAAGTCCGTGAAATGGTCCCGTTCTCTTTTTAAATGCTTTTCATAATTTAATTTTGAATTTTTATTTTTCGCATGCATTTCGCATAGTAGTTGCATTACTTTGATAGGACCCAACATGACATTAAGGATGCAATTTGAATTTTGCAATATTTGAATTCAGTAAAACTTTGAATTTTAAAAGTTTATTTTTTTAAGTATTTATCGCACTACTATTATTTGTTAATGATAATAGAATTCGATTTTGAGAGTTCTTAAGTTTCTGAAAATTTTAACTTAGTTTAGAGTAGTCTTTATTATGAATAATGGAAATGACCAAAAATTCGCAAGGAAGACGCAAAAGTATGTTTAGAATATCGCAATTGTAGTAATAGCTAAGTTTGGGGGAACTAAGCCTCACCTTTAATAGGGACAATGAAGAATTTAAGTTTGAGGGTGAGGAATTGCTCGAGGAGTGATATAATGCGAATATCGCATGAAAAAATAAAAATAAAATAATAATAAAAAATAAAAAAAAAATTGAGAGAAGTATAAAATAAAGATTAACATAGTCTGGAATGCATACGAGCACGTATAAGCCTTAAGACTCTTAAGTACTCCACTGTCTGTAAATTTGAACATTTAGATGAAGTATTCTACCCAGAATGTGACATGCTAAATTCTATGGAACATTAGGCATGAGTGCAACCAACGAGGAATGCGTTTAGCATAAGCAGAAATCCTCGAAGTGTTAAGAACCTATGTAAGAGCATGGCAGATTATGTTAGGCAAATTTTAGACTAGAAGTGATTGTGATATGATAAACATAATGAAGAGAACGATTTGCGATGAGGTACAATCTATTAGCCATGATAAGGAAAATTCTAAGTTAGGACTAAATTTTTGGAGAAAATGAACGAGTGAATGAGAAAGAAGCTTTCTTTAGCGAGGAATAAGAATGCGATGAGACATGCGAAGTTAAACCGAAGAAATGAAGTTTAATGCTGAATCGAAATGAAAAAAAAAATAACTAGGAAGTTATGCATTACTTGAGGACAAGCAATGATTTAAGTTTGGGGGTTTGCATTATTTAGGCTGCATTAGTCTGCATTATTATTAAGATTAGAGAAAAGATGAGTGCGAAGAGAACAAGAATGAGATTAAAATGTAGAATTCTGCATTCATACATAATTTAGCATCATTTTTACAATTATGCGGAAACAGACAGGAAAATGCACTAAAAGATTGCATTTTGCAGGATTATGTGAGAAAGAGAATCATGGAGCTAAAACACACGAATGGCAACAAGCACACACGATAAACATGCTGACATGGCAGTTGCCTTCGAGAAATGACATCGACAAGGAAACAATCCAGAGAATAAAATTATCAGCCATTATGGCGATATCAATCAGAGCAATTAGAGGAAGCAAATCACAAGATTACATTTATGACGAATTTCCCGCTCGATCCGACTTGTCGACCAAAGAACTTCACACTATAAATATCCAGAAGAAGGTCGAAGTCGGGCGAGCTGATCGGATGGCCGACTAATTGAAGGATTAGGCCGAATCTCAGGAGGAAACATCGGTTGTATTGCAGAAGCTAATGACAAGGGGACTGCGCACTTTACATTCGCATTAATTCTAATTTTTATTGTTTTTATTAGGAGTAGTTGTAGTAGAGAAACAATCATGGATGAATAAAATCGGCTTGTTTAACTTCTGCCTTGTTTTGAAACTATGATTGCGTTATAGGAGTATTTTCTTTACTTACATGATTAGTAGCATGTTAAGTTTGAATGCTAATTACACTTACACTGCTATGCTTTATTTAAACTTATGTGTCGTCTTGCTAGCCACACATAAGCCTTGTAATATTCTAGAAGGAACATGTGCATGTAGACCCATTATGCTATGATAGGTTGTACGAACTGTTGTTTGTTATTTAAGGAGTTAGGAATAACCTCACTGTTACTTGCGTTACCTAGTTCTCAAATGAAGTGTCGATGCAGAAGCGCGTTCTTCACAAACCATTGACATGCGGAAGCATTCAATTGTATAGGAAGCAAGAGTGCATTAGCTAGCTTCGCGCCAAACAACTTCTATGATTTTTTAGTGAAACTTTACTCATTGCATTGCATGTTTAATTTTTATATTTAATTTACCTGTTGTATTTCGAAAACCAATAACAAAACTCTTTTTCAAAACAAAAATATTTCTTTTATTTCTTTTGACTCTGTTCTTTAAGGCGTAAATCTAGACATCAATCTCTGGGTGATCGATATAAATATAAATACTTATTACTTACTGCACTCTCGACTATGTATACTTGCGTAATGCTGCGATTACGAATTGGGGGATTTTAATTAATAAAATCTTATCTTTCTACAATCTAATCACTTACCATTATACCACATCGTGATGGGCGGTCAATTCCCAAATAATTAAACCTGTTATAATACAAGTAAAAGTAGTTATCTTTATTGTAGGATAGCCACAACAAAATAAATTACTCTATTTTACTAACATATTTTGAAACATTGTAATAAACTTAAAGAAGATTGACACTATATAAAAGTTTTCAAATGTACCTACTTTGATGTGTTACTGTCAGCATTCATCTTCCTAAAAAACTCGGCCAACTGCACTTCCATCTTAGCTTGGTGAGCTTACATCTTACCTTGTTGAGCATCCATGTCAACTTTTTTAGCATCCAAATTAGCGTGCATCTTAGATACTTAAGCATCCAAGTCAGCTAGCATCTTACATTTTTGAGCTTCCATGTCAGCTTGCATATTCGCTATTTTTATGTTCATCTGAGCTTTTAAGTCAGCTCGAATCTTAGACTGCAACTCCTCACGCAATACTCCACTAGAATTTGAGGACGAGGAACCTTTTCCTAGTTTACTAGATGGCATATAACACGTACCGCGAATTTTTCCATCTGTGCGTAACACAATTTCACAAATCTCAGTCTGGGGTATACATCCTTCAGGATTCGGTGCCTACAACATCTTTACCATCCTCGCCTACACATATTAAACTGTTAGTGATCACACTTATCACATTTATGAACGCTTAGTCACCTCAGGTATTAAACTTACGTGAACTTCTCTCGCAACGTCATTTATCCATATGTCATCCTTGCAATGTACTGCTTTTAACAAATTGATTGGACCAATTTTGACATCTTATTTTTCCTTTTTCTATATTATAAAACATACAGAATTAATATTCAAATATTCACAATAGACGCTAAACACAAACATAAGTTATTAATAATACATCCTCAATGATTGATGCAAATGACTTGTTGCCTGCCCGATGGTTGTATGGCAGTGCGGCCTGCGCAAGCTGGTCTCTTGCAGAACTCCTTTTCCATTTTGGGGTTTCCCACTTATCACACATAAATTCTCAATCCTTAATGTCTTTGACTCGTTTATGAGGTATCAAGCGTCGTTTCTCTACTGGCAAACTTCTAAAACAATACGAACAAGTTAGTAAAAAATTTAAAATTTAAAATAACGAATTTTTTTTCCAAATAAATGGACTTTGTATCACTTACTTGTAGTGTTTGTACATATAGTATCTATGGTCTCTCAAATTTTTTTTCATAATGTTCTCAATACATTTATTTACTAGTGGATTATCCAAGTCAAGCTAGAAATGAACTTGGGTAATTTGAAATAATTTGAAGCAAGTTTATATAATAATATTTTTTCATATGTAGTGGTTAGAATATATTTTACCAGTAGTTTCTGCTTGACGAGTTATATTAGCAAAACGGAAACCTCACTCTAGTCCAATATACATACCAGAAAAGACTCACGCACTATTACGCCAATTTGATTGCTAAGACTAGTCGCATCATGACCTGCCTGCCGCTGCTTACTAAAATTTATCTTAACAGTTCCATGATGGCAGACTCGTTTGTCTAACTTAACACCCCGGTGTAGCCACAAGTATTTTGACTATTATATTATTACCCTCTCCTGATGAGTTTATTTGTTATTAGTAAGTATTAATTCAAAAGTGCAGACTTATAGTTATTAAGATCACAAAATTCTTAATAAGTATTAATTAAAAAAGTATGGACTATTTATTAAGTTGATGAAATGAGGCTTGGCAGAGGTGGGTTGGAGAGTTAGAGTGTTTTCAAATGTGAAAATGGAGGTATTTTTTAAAAAGGCAAAATCGATGGACAGAACTTCCGTCGACTTATAGTAATTGCGATGGAACTTTGTCGCGCAATGTAGCTATCCGTGACGGTATTCTATCGCGAAAGGAATCTTATCGCGATGAAACAAGACCAGTCGGCGTAGCGTGCGCCGACGAAAAATAACGTTTTGTTGCAAAAAAACAATTTTTTTGTAGTGGGCATAAGATTGATGCTAGCACCTATATCACAAAGTGCTCGCCTAATGTGATTGCTACCAATCTTTACTAGAATAGTGAATTGACTAGGGTCGACTTCCTTCATAGGGATTTTGTTTTGGATAATCGCACTACATTCTCATTTAATGCTACCACCTCCAACTCCTCAAATTTACTTTTTCCACTAAGCGCATCCTTAAAGAATTTCATGTAATTCAAAATTTGTCGCATTGCATTAACTAAAGGAAGATAAATGTGTATTTGTTTTAGAATATTCATAAATTTCTCGGAATGCGATTCATTTCTCTTCCTTCTGATCCTTTGAGGATACAACGGCGGAAGTGGTTGATAAATAGGAAGTGGTTTGGCCACAACCGTCACATCGCATTTTGTTGCAGGATCTTCATCCACCTTTTTCTCTGGTTTCTTTCCTATTGATGGTTCTATTGTGGGTAAAGTTCTGTGATATTTTCTAATCTCCTCGTTGTCCATCAAAGGTTTCTCACTTTTTAATTCAATCGCGCTAAATTGCTCTTTGTCGTTTCGCCTAGAGCCTTCCGTATCCGACGGTAATTGTCCTAGCAGTTTGTTCTTGAGATCTGCTAGGATCTGGCCTAATTGTAGTTCTAATGCCCAAAGAGTGGTCTATTTAGCTTTCAACAGGGTTTGTATTCCATCATCACTGGATTGTTTTTCCTTATACACTTATTAAGTGTTGAATGTGATTGATGGGCTTGTTATTGTTTATTCTCAAATCTAGGTTGTTGTAGCATGCGCTTCTGTCCAACTTGGTTAGCATTATTGTTTTGTCCTTCCTAGGAAAAATTTGGGTGTTGCCTCTTGTTCGGTTGAAGGGTGGTTCGCGGTTAGAGAAAATTAAATATAATTTTAAAGAGAATTGCAAATGCAAGTATACATTATCGATTGCAACAAGTTTTAAAGTAAGTAATAACTCATCTCCACAGGGAATTATATTTAGTTCGCTTTATTTATAAGTTGGTGCGAATGCGAAAAGTGTGAATAACAAGTTGTCAGTTTGTTATTTGATAAAATAGTTTGGTGAAAAAGT
>JBBMEF010076527.1:0-5000 GCA_037832685.1 Sicyos baderoa | reverse complement strand
GGAGGAATAATGCCTAATCCTAAGGGGCATCCAGAATCTTTTCAATTGCTCGTTCGAGAACTACGATCTTTGGCTCTGGAACTGAAGCATGTCCTTATATCTGAGAAGAACTTCGAAATTCAATTAATTTAATAAGAAGAAGAAAAGAGCGTAATGGGAATTAATCAAAACTTTGCTTGTACTTGTATAATTAAAATCAATGGACCTAAAGTATTATGTGAGTCTCATTAAGCAATTAGGATTTCCTACGAGAATTTAGAATTGCCTCAAAAGAAAGAGTGGAGATGGGCCTATTATTCGATCTTTTAATTGCGGATCCCGAAGACCTTCCGAGACTCGAAGATTTTGAAGATAGGTATCTAGAAGAGATCTACAGAAAAATAGGCCTTTTTAGTTGCAAGTACTTTCATGAAAACGAAAAAGAATGGAAATATTATGTGGCTCTCATTCAGGAATTCATAAAATTGGCTCCGAGAATCTATAATTTTCTTCAGAAGATCAAATATGAAGATATTATTCGCTTTACTCACAACTTCCAAAAACCTTCGGAAAGTCGAAGGTTTTCAGAAAGAGTATTATAGGGTATATAAGAGAGATCTACCTACATATAGGCATTTTTACTTGCGCCTAAATTCAGCAAAGGGAATGTTAAAATACGCTTGATTATTGTTCGAACTGGATATTGATAGGCAAAAAACAAGCTCGTATTTTACGTTCGGTACCTTTTCTTAATCTTCTCGATTGCTCGTTCGAGAACTACGACTTTAGCTCTGGAACTGAATCATTTCCTTATATCTGAGAAGAACTTCCAGATTAAGAGGAAGGAAGTTTAATCGGAATTAATCACAACTTTTCTTCTATGATCGACCGGTATAAACATCAACAACTCCGAATCGGATCAGTTTCTCCTGAACAAATAAGTGCTTGGGCCGATAAAATCCTACCTAATGGAGAGATAGTTGGAGAGGTGAAAAAACCCTACACTTTGCATTACAAAACCAATAAACCGGAAAAAGATGGATTATTTTGTGAAAGAATTTTTGGGCCTATAAAAACTGGAATTTGTGCTTGTGGAAATCCTCAAGGAATCGGAGATGAAAAAGAAAACCTGCAATTTTGTGAACAATGTGGAGTTGAATTTGTTACTTCTAAGACACGAAGATATCAAATGGGCTACATCAAACTAGCATGTCCAGTAACCCATGTGTGGTATTTGAGACGTCTTCCTAGTTCGATTGCGAATCTTTTAGATAAACCTCTTAAAGAATTAGAGGGCCTGGTATACTGCGATGTGTGACTTGATCGAAATTCAGATTTGACAGATTCGGAATGAGAAACTGTCATCCCATTCAATCCAATTGGGATGCCCTGTACCTGACGTGTCTCTTGGGAGGAGTAACATGAAACTCAGAATTATGGGTGTATTCAATACTCTCAAATAAAAGGGGGAAGTGATCTATGGTCGATTTCGTAACAACTAAATAAGAATTTCGAGTTAGTTCTACCTCGTCAAATCTTTTGTGGAATTATTCCTTTCCTTTCGAAAGAAATTAGGTTTAAGTAAGCAAATAGTAACTATGTCATGGTTACAGGAGTCTGTCCATCGCATATAGGCTTTAAGGACACATCATAACCGTCGAGGTAAAGTTGGGACCTAAAAGATCGAATGGAACGATACATAGACAAGTAAATCCCTTATGAATTCCAAGGTACTGCCCTAATTAAGTAAGGGCATTCATCATTTGAAGGGACATAGACTACTCAAGAATTTCACATTTCCTTTACCTCATAATTGAATAAAGAATTCAGAAATTCTAAATAAAAGGACGAAGGAAATGAAATCTTGCTTGTTTTTCACTGGGAACTTGAGTAAGGAGTAGATCTTTTTGGGGTTTTCTAGAAGTTGAAAGTGAGAACTCCCCTCTTTATCTTTATTTGGTGTACCTACTTGAGCCGGATGAAAGGAAACTTTCATGTCCGATTTTGAAGGGGGGGAGATCTTATAGGGTCCTATCCCAATTTTTCTTTTGCTAGGCCCATAGCTAAAAAACCGACTTTCTTACGATTACGGGGTTCATTCGAATATGAAATCCAATCCTGTAAAGAAAGCATCCCACTTTTTTTTACTCGATTTAATAAACTTAACGAGGTCGTATATAGATTTCGAAATCGAGAGATCTCGACTGGAGCAGGTGCGATTCGCGAACAATTAGCCGATCTAGATTTACGAACAATTCTAGATTCTTCATTGGTAGAATGGAAAGAATTAGAGGAAGAAGGGCCCACAGAGAAAAAATCGAAAGATCTAAAAATTTCAAGAAGAAAGGCTTTTTTGGTTAGACGCATGCAATTAGCTAAGCATTTAATTCAAACAAATATAGAACCAGAATGGATGATTTTGTGTCTATTACCAGTTCTTCCTCCCGAGTTGAGACCGATGATTCAAATCGATGGGGATAAGCTAATGAGCTCGGATCTTAATGAACTCTATAGACGAGTTATCTTTCGTAACAACTATCTTACGACTCTATTAACAAATAAATATACGCCAGTAGAACTCATAATGGGCCAGGAGCTATTGGTACAACAAGCCGTGGATACGCTTCTTGATAATGGAATCCGCGGAGAACCAATCAGGGATGGTAATAATAAAGTTTACAAATCGTTTTCCGATTTCATTCAAGGCAAAGAGGGAAGATTTCGTAAGACTCTACTTGGCAAACGGGTCGATTATTCGGGGCGTTCCGTCATTGTCGTGGGTCCTTCACTTTCATTATATCAATGTGGATTGCCCCGCAGAATAGCAATAGAGCTTTTCCAGACATTTGTAATACGTGCTCTAATTATACAACAACTTGCTTTGAACCAAGACGTTGCGAAGAGTCAAATTGTGAAAAAAGAACCCATTGTATGGGAAATTCTGCAGGAAGTTATGCAGGGTCATCCTGTTTTGTTGAATAGAGCACCCACTTTGCATAAATTGGGCATACAAGCATTCCAGCCTATTTTAGTGGAAGGACGCGCTATTTATTTACATCCATTAGTTTGTAAGGGATTCAATGCAGACTTTGATGGAGATCAAATGGCGGTGCATGTACCTTTATCTTTGGAAGCTCAAGCAGAGGCTCGTTTACTTATGTTTTCTAATATGAATCTTTTGTCTCCCGCTATTGGAGATCCCATTTGCGTACCAACCCAAGATATGCTTATGGGACTCTATATATTAACGAGTGGGAATCGTCGAGGTATTTGTGTAAATAGATATAATCCATATAATCGCAGAAACTATCAAAATGAAAGAATTGAAGATAATAACTATATGTATATAAAAGAAAAAGAACCTCTTTTTTGTACTTCCTATGGTGCAATTGGAGCTTATCGACAGAAACGAATCAATTTAGATAGCCCGCTGTGGCTCCGGTGGGAACGAAATCAACGTGTTATTTCTTCAAGAGAAGCTCCCCTCGAGATTCACTATGAATCTTTGGGTACTTATTATGAGATTTATGGACACTATCGAATAACAAGAAATATAAAAAAAGAAATTCTTTCTATATATATTCGAACTACTGTTGGTCATCTTTTTCTTTATCGAGAAATCGAAGAAGCCATACAAGGGTTTTGCCGGACCTCTTAATATAGTACCTAATTAGATGGTATCTAAGATTCTATGAGACCCGTTGGAATTCGGGTCTCTCCGGTTCAACTAGGATCCTAGTTCCATAATTTATACGCGAATTAAGATCGAGAAAAGGAAGTTTTTCAATCACTGACTCAAACCCATTGTCGAATCCTACTCAACGGAATATGGAGGTACTTATGGCAAAAGGGGCCAATTTGGTCTTTCACAATAAAGTGATAGACGGAACTGCCATGAAACAACTTATTAGTCGATTAATAGATCACTTCGGAATGGCATATACATCACACATCCTGGATCAAGTAAAGAGTCTGGGTTTCCAGCAAGCCACTGCTACATCCTTTTCATTAGGAATTGATGATCTTTTAACAATACCATCGAAAGTATGGCTAGTTCAAGATGCTGAAATACAAAGTTTTCTTGTGGAAAAACACCACTATTATGGCAATGTATACGCGGTAGAAAAATTACGTCAATCCATTGACATATGGTATGCTACAAGTGAATATTTGCGACAAGAAATGAATCAAAATTTTAGGATGACAGATCCTTTTAATCCAGTCCATATAATGTCTTTTTCGGGAGCTAGAGGAAATGCATCTCAAGTACATCAATTACTAGGTATGAGAGGATTAATGTCGGATGCCCAAGGACAAATGATTGATTTACCCATTCAAAGCAATTTACGTGAAGGACTCTCTTTAACAGAATATATAGTTTCTTGCTACGGAGCCCGAAAAGGGGTTGTGGATACTGCTGTACGAACAGCCGATGCTGGATATCTCACGCGCAGACTTGTTGAAGTAGTTCAACATATTGTTATACGTCGAAGAGATTGTGGTACTGTCCGGGGTATTTCTGTGAGTCCTCGAAATGCGAGGATGCCGGAAAGCTTTTTTATCCAAACATTAATTGGCCGTGTATTATCGGATGATATTTATATGGATCTACGATGCATTGCCACTCGAAATCAAGATATTGGGATTGGACTTATCAATCGATTCATAACCTTTCGAGCACAACCAATATCTATTCGAACGCCCTTAACTTGTAAGAGTACATCTTGGATCTGTCGATTATGTTATGGCCGGAGTACTACTCATGGTGACCTAATCGAATTGGGAGAAGCTGTAGGTATTATTGCAGGTCAATCTATTGGAGAGCCTGAGGTCGTACTCCTTGTCGAGCTCAAGGTACAATCCTTAAGGACCATCGCAGAATGCAACATCCCCGAGGCTGAATGGATCAGGGGTCGATACGCAGGAACTCATGTCATTCGATGAAGGGACACCCCGAACCTTGTACAACATCCAGGATTATCGACGACGAGTCGCCCGAGCGTTCAACAAGAAGGTCAAGT
>JBBMEF010076496.1:0-10122 GCA_037832685.1 Sicyos baderoa | reverse complement strand
ATCAATAGTGTTTGATAGAATCTATCAAAAAAAAGTTGCTATATTTGCAATATTTTTAAAAAGTTGCTATAATTCTATTGCAGACTAGGAAATTTGTCATACAACGCAAATTTCTATATATATATATATATATTAAAAATTAAAATAAATAAATATAAAATATAAACGGAAATGAGGAATACATATTTGACTCTTCATCCTCAATTAGTTGGTGAGAAAATTTTCATAGAGCCACGACACCAAAAATGAACATCTCATGTTTATGTGTCTCTTATGAATTATGAGGTATTTTGTTGTGTCTTTTGAATGTATGATATATATCTAACCCAAGCAAGTAACCATGGATGATGTGATCATTTGTTGTAACTTTGTTTACATGTATTTTTTTAATATTATTTAAAATAATATATATTTTATAGTTGATTGGTTGTGAGGGAAGGACAATACCGACTCTTTCAGGGTTCGAACTCGTGACGCTAGTGTTGAACTGATTCGAACTGGTGACAATAGTAGAATTCAGTGGGTGGGAAGCTTCATTGGAATAGAATAAGGCATTAAGCATCCAATGCCTAATGCTTTGCTTAATGTTGTTGCCTTTGTTTCCTTTTTATTTTCTCCAACTTTGTGGAGCAATTTACGGAACAGAAAAGTGTGGTTTTGATAAATAAATTGCAAAATAAATCGAATCTAATTTAATTTAATTTACATGATATATATACTTTATGACGAACAATAAATATATCATTTATTTGTTAACTAGAGTAATAATTCAATTAACGTATACGTCTATAATTACAAAATAATATATTAATAATTGAAATAAAATAATGTTTTCAACTTTGTTCATCTTAGTTGTTGTTGAATTAAATAAGAACAACATATGAAATTTATAGAAAATATTGATAAATTTTGTCAATTTTAAAAGGTTAGCAAATTTATTTATCTATATTTTGAAAGGGTAATTGAAGAATAAACTAGTTTAGTGTGACTTAGATGATAGGACGATGAGATTGAGTTCAATTCGAGCTCTCTATTCTTACTTGTTGAACTAAAAAATGTTGACTTTTTAATAGTTTTATACTTTAATTATGATTATGTATACTTTATGGAGGATTTAGAATCTCAATTGATTGTAGATGTAATACAAATTATGAAATTTGTTTCGAGTTTCACAAATCTTTATTATATCGTATTTACACAAATAATAAACAAATATTTTTTTAAAAAATAAATAAGTAAATGAAAGTTTTGTTGAATAGGGTTGTTTTAACACAATGGGGTGGTGGCGCAGTTGGCTAGCGCGTAGGTCTCATAGCTTAGAGTGATCCTGAAGTCGAGAGTTCGAGCCTCTCTCACCCCAATTATTTTAAAAAATGAATATTATTTTACGATCGTAAAGAGTTTAGAATTTGTGAAACTCAAACAAATCTCATAATTTCTATTACACAATTCCAAATCCTCCATAAAATATTTCAGAATCATCGTTAAAATATATATTAAATTATCTAAAATAAAACCCTAAATGTTATTTTACAATTTTGTATTTTTTGTTGTATATTATCTAAACTCTTAGAGTTTTATGATAAAATATATCCAACTTAGTTTTTTCAATAAATATATATATAAAATAAAATCTTAATCGATATAAAAAACTATGAATGACTAAAGCCAAAAATTCTTATTTTGATTGGGTGTAACAAAAAATGAAATCGTTAATTTGTATTCAATATTTAGAAGAAAAAAAAAATCAAACCTATAACCTTACAATTACTAGATGCGGTTAAAACTATAGTCTTATTGGCTAGAGCTGTAAAATTATGGGTGGTAGAAATATAAGTCATATTATACCTAAAGATTTAGGGGGAGGATTTTAGAGAGAGTTAGGGGAGGTTTTAGGAACTGCTTCTAAATCCAGCCCCTCAAATCCATCTACCCAAACACACCTAAAACAAAAACTGTCATTTTTGTCTTTGGATTTATCTGGTAACTTAATCGTTTGATAACTATTTGAATTTTTGTTTTAGGTTTTAAATTTTTTAAAATTTTTCCTTTTAAGATATGTAACTTTCCTTAAGAAAGTTTTTTTTTTTTATACAACAATATTCGAGAGGGAGATTCGAACCTGTTAACATCATGGTTACTAAATCGTATAAGATGTCAGTAGAGCTATGTTACTTTTGACTCCTTAAGAAAATATCTAAATATCCATGCAGAAGGAAATACATTGTATTAGGGGTGCACATCAACCCGACAACTCGAGAAACCCGAACCAACCCAACCAAAATTGTTGGGTTGGGTTGGGTTGGGTTGAATACATAAATGAGGTTGGGTTAGGTTGAAAATCATGGAACTTTTATGGGTTGGGTTGGGTCAAGGGTTGACCTAAATCAACCCAACCAACCCGAATTTCATATTTAGTTTTAAAAAATATATATTTTTATCCATAACATAGTTATTATGTTATTTAATTATTTATGTTATATGTTGCATATTTATTTTATTTCATTATTATTGTTAGATTTTTATTTTTTAATATTTGTTAAACCTATTAATAAGGTTTTGAAGTTAGTAAATTTGAATTTTGTATTAGTAATAAGAGTATACTTATGCTAGTATTAGTCCTAAATTTCTAGGAACCGAAAAAGAGGCGTTAGCAATTGTTTATTGAGTACATTTCTTATCATGGTGAGCTTTTTAAATTTTAGCTTAGTTGCAAATTACGAACCCGATAACCCAACCCGAAAATAAAGGGTTGGGTTGGGTCGTGTCTTTAATTGGGTTGGGTTGGAGAATTGACCAACCCAAATTTTTGGGTTGGGTTGAAAACCACCCCAATCCAACCCAACCCATGTTCACCCTACATTGTATCATAGTTTTTGTAGACTTAAATTTCAAAAACTAAAAATTAAAATGGTGATGTCAAATGATGACACCTAATGAGTCATTATTGCCGTGGTTTTATCGTTTGGTTGTAAACCAATTCAACACCAGTCACGAGTATGATCTCAGTAATTGGTATTGCAATTTCCCCTCTCCTAAGTTGTACTCAATGATAATTTAATTACCCTTTTTAATTGTCAAAAACAGCAACTTCTCCGTTTGTTCTCTCAGCTTATTATGGCTTCCGCTTCTGTCTCGCTATCTTCTTCTTCCTCTAACCTCCGTTCAGTCTCTTCAACTCTGCGAAGAACTCCACACCACATTTCCTTTACACCAAAACCATCCCTCAGCTTCTCTCAGATCTTCTTCTCTAGGGTTTCTCGTTTGCATCTCACCACGAAGCAGCGCCGTTCCACGCCGCCTCTTGTCTCCGCCGCCGCCGCCGATATGGCATCAGAGAAGAAGGTTTTTGATTCAGGCCATGATTTGGCGGTTGCTCTTGCTCAATACACCGCCGATTTGTCCCATCACTTTACTAAGACCAGGGGCGCTTTCACTCTCGTTCTCTCCGGTGGATCTCTCATCAAATGCCTCAGGTTATTATTATTATTATTTTATTTGGTTTAGGGATTTCTTTTGAATTGGGCGATTGGGTAATTGGGCGTATCGATTTCAATTTCTGGGCTGTCTTTGGTTTCAACGACGGGTTATTATTATCATTTTTTTTTTTTTGATATCACTGTCCGGGCCAGCTTTCACGCACACACGTGGACTAATGTCACGGGCGTCTGACCTTACAATATTTGGATGCCAGGAAAACTCGTAAGAAATTAATTCCTAATTAGGTGACCACCATGGATTAAACACATCGCCTTATGCACCCAAGACTCTCTTTGACCAATTGAGCCACTTCATTTACGGGTTATTCAAGAACTGAGTTAGGTTAAAAAAAGAGTATTGTGATCCATTGATGTCTTTTTGGGTTCACCCATCTTGAATTGGATGGATCGAATTCTATTTGGACTTCGCGTGGTCTGATAGCTTATTGGATAGTATGTGTTTCTATCTCAAATCAATTGGCTTATATATGATCTATCTTATACCAATCTTAATTTAAATTTAAATTTCATTTTTATCGGATTGAAGAACTATTTGGACTTAATGTCTATGATGTTCATTTCAAAACCAATTGACGAAAAGAGGATTTACTAATCTATCTTATAAATGTCGAGAGGTTCTCACTTTTTCCAATGTGAAATCCTCCCCAGACTTTTGTTTTTGATAGGCTAGAAACATGCTTGTGTGCAAAAACCTGTTACTTAGGATTCAGGAATGATGCTTTGATTGTCAACACAACCCTTTGATTTTTACAAATTTGCCTTTGAGATGCGATGTGAAATGTTTGACAGTAGTTTCATTGCTATGAGATGAGAAGGCTGCATTGAACGTGTAGATGTCTCGAATTTCAGGAAATTGGTGGAGCCGCCATATGTTGATTCCATCGACTGGTCGAAATGGCACGTGTTTTGGGTCGATGAGAGAGTTGTACCCAAGGATCACGTTGACAGCAACTACAAACTTGCTTTTGATGGATTTCTCTCTCAGGTCATACTTAATTTTAGATTTTATGTACTCAAAATGGTGGCATGATAGTTTAGTTTATGTTTTTAGAGTTCATTTATGTCTTCTCTTAAAAACTCACGGGATTGTTTAGGTAAACAACTTTTTCTTGTGCCTTCTGCAATAGGACTAGTGAAAATATGTTTATGAAATTCTTTATTGAATGTTTCTTTTATATCTGTGAGTATCCGAGCCAGCATACGCTTAACTCTCGACAATTCTCACTATATATACCCTACAACATTTGGATGTCAAGTAAATCTGTATAAAGATATTTCCTAGATAGGTGACCATCATCAATTGAACTCATAACTTTTTGGATCCCCAAATTTTTTTTTGACCACTAGGTCAACCCATTATTCTTTTATTGAATATTATTCTTTATATTTATTTTTAGTTTGTTATCATGTATGATCATTTGTTAGAACACTCAAAATACCATACATTTGTTTAGAACGACTTTTCTAGTGCTATAAAAAAAACGTTTTTCGAACACTTAAAGCTGTTTTTTTTTAGTACTTGGAAAGTCATTTCAAAGAGGTTCTACAAAGTTAGGATTTTTGAAAGGTAGAGTGTGTATAGAGTTGGAGTGGAGCATATCGATATAAGATGATTCCTCTCTAAAATTCTTAATTATGGATTGCTAATCTAAATTAGTTTCTGCTAGGAAGAACGTTTAAACAATGTTCCAACAGCCAATTATTTGTTGAACTTCCAACCCATTTTCTTAGATTATGCAAGTTATTTGAGTTGCACCCTGCCAGATGACAGGTCATATTGATATCATTCTATATCATTATTTTGCAGTCTAATGCTAATATAACTCTGTGAAAGATCGTTTTTCCATTTTTACCCAATTGAATTGTATGGACATTATCAACAACTATGATGTTTGTATCAATCATCTATCAGTCAAACTAATCATATGTGTTGACCTAATGATCAAATAAGAATCTTGTTAATTATAAAGTCCTTAGAGATTATGAATTCAATGTATGGTGATCACCTTTCTAAGAATTAATATTTTATTAGTTATTTTGGCAACCAATTGTTGTAGAAAATAGTTATGGTGCGCATAAGTTGACCTTTTTTTTGATAGGAAACATGTACCTATCATGAAAGACTACATTTTTTGGGCTCAATTGGTCATAGAGGGCCTTGGGGTGCATAAGGTGATGGGTTCAAATCCCATGGTGGCCACCTACCTAGGAATTAATTTCAAATTAATACCTACGGGTTTTCTTGGCATCCAAATGTTGTAGGGTCAGGCGGTATGCCCCGTGACATTAGTCGAGGTGTGCTTGTGCACGCAAGCTGGCCTGGACAGTCACGGACATCAAAAAAAAAAAAAGAAAAAAAAAAGAAAGACTACATTTTGAAGATATTAGATATCTCAGAAGTAATGAGGTCAATGTCAAATATTATTACTATTCCTTTTGGATTCGTCAAGGTGTGCATAACTTATTTATTTAAATGCACACTTGACCATGACAAAGGTGTTCATAACTTCCATGACACAGGATATTTATTTTAAAATAAAATCTGCAGAGGGTAATTAATTCTGACAAAGATGACTGTTCTTAAGGCCTAAGAGATCCAGCTTGCATATTTTGTTTTAAGAGGATCTTTAGTAAAAGGAATTGAATTATTCGCTCATGTTTTATTTTGGTAATTTGTTATATAGGTGCCAATTCTCCCTGGTCATGTTTATGCTATCAGTGATGCGCTATCGGCCGAGGGTGCAGCTGAAGATTACGAAACCTGTCTGAAGCATTTGGTAAATACCAAAGTGGTTGATGTTTCAGCAGCAAGCGGGTTCCCGAAATTTGATCTTATGCTTCTTGGTATGGGCCCAGATGGGCATGTAGCTTCGTTATTCCCAGGTCATCCCCTTCTCAATGAGAATCAGAAATGGGTTACCTTCATCAAGGATTCCCCAAAACCGCCCCCAGAGAGAATCACTTTCACCTATCCGGTTATCAATTCATCCGCATACATCGCCCTTGTGGTGCCCGGTTCTAGCAAAGCTGATGTTGTGTATGCTGCACTAGGAGGAGGAAGCTCTCAGAATGCTGAAACATTACCTGTTCAGAGGGTTGCTCCTGAAGGGGTTTTGACATGGTTCTTGGACAAGGATGCTGCTTCCAAGCTGTAATGTAAAAGAGATACGTCCATTGGTTATCGGTTGTAATCTTATTGAAGCTATTCTCGCATCCAAGGCGTGTTGGGCTTATGCTATGCATTTGAATAAAAAGAGTCTGTATGTTCACTTCTATGTTGTAGTAAATAAGTGTAGTTTGAATTGATGCATGGCATCATCTGAACATGGAGGTAAGTTTGTAAACATTTTGTCGAAGATGAGCCAAATCGAATAGGCGCAGAGAACGTAGTAGACGAGCTTGGTCTTAGATGGTGTCTGACAATGAATTGGATTCTGTTCTATAAGCTACGATTTTTGTTGAGAATTTGTTTGTATTTCTTATGTCATCCATGGTTCCCGTTCGAAGTTTTCGAGTTCTTGAACTAACTTTCCTAACAAATTCGAAGTTTTTGAGTTCTTGAACTAACTTACCTAACAAATGCCTTTAAATTTCTGGTCAATGGATGTAGGATCATCAGGGGAGGCTATGAACAGTGTGAGCTTGTGGTTGATGGTGATGAACATCTTTTTGTGAGATATAAAGCATTAGAATGCTTCCATAATTTATTATTATTATCTTTTTGAGATAAATAATTTATTTTTCTTTTTTTATAATTAGGAATCAAAATTTCGTCCCATTTGGGACATTTGTGCTCGCCCCTAAACTTAGACTTGGGACAAAACAAAGGATCTTATTGGTTTCAAAGTTATGGGGCGGTTTAATTAGCATATTTAGGTAGGATTTAGTTTAGGATTTATTAAATCCTCTTTGGAAATTTATATCCAAACGAGTTTTTACTAACTCCTTATTTTTACTTTTAAAAATATTTCTCATTTCTAATCAGATTCATTTATAACTACTCAATCATTTTTAACCACTCATTTTTTATTATTCATTTCAAATCAATTAGAATAATTCTTTTTTAACCACTCATTTTTAATAATTTCTTTTTTAACTATTAAAAACAACTACTTATTTTAAATCTACATACAAGGTTTTGACCTTTAACTCTTCTACACAAAAATTATATCCAAACGAGTTTTTGACTACAATTTTCAATTTTTAACTACTCAATATAACTCCTAAAACTAACTCTTACCTAAATATGTCAAACAAATAGCCCCTAGGACTTTGAAATGAGTATATCTGGAAGACTATGAGCCTCTACCAATGTGGCCACTCTCTTAGGGCACCCCCTCCTATGAATCTTCATCCTCCATTTTGAGAAAATGAAAGACAGGTAGTTGGAAATATTTACAGTATCAAAAATGGAGGGATGATGAGACCCTTGAAAAGGGCAACAATTTTATTATTGGTTTTGGTTTGAAATAATAATTGAAGAAAACATAGGGCAGATAGAGATGCTTTTTCATCCAAAATCCCATTTGGTCTTTCATTTTGCAAAAAAGCTACCATTTCCATGGCCCCACAAAAAGTTCATCTCCTTCCCATGCCCTACCCAAAATCTCATCTTCAATATTATTTTACTATTATTTCATTGGACCCATTTCCTATTTCCTTTCTTTATGTTGCTTTTTCTCATTTGTGAAAGTGAAACCAACTATGGCTGATTTATATTGTTATTTCTCTCTCTTGTGAAACCAACAAGGTATATATATATATATATATATATATATATATAAACTTGAATTATGTAACTTAGACATGTCACCTAGAAAAATGAAACTTAGGAAGGTTTATAGTACCATGGTTAAGAGAGCATCGGAGAACCAAAATGGTAATGGTTTCGATCAATGATGATCATCCTATTTAAAACTTTTTTTTTTTTTTACAATTAAATGTTATAAGATCAAATAGTTTATCTGGTGGGAATGATCGGTGTGTGAGTAAGTTGATTCGAACACTGATACGTACACTAATATATATTATTTTTTCACTTGATTATATTTTTGTCACTGACAATTCTATGCTTGTTGTTTTTCTTTTAATTTAACAATAATTAGAGGTGTGGTGATTCAAACTTATAATCTCTTCGCATACATTTTACGTCAGATAAACTCTTGATTGGCAAATTCAATCAATTTTTTTAGGGTGACACTTTTACTCTACTAAAATCTAAATTAATTAAAAAAATATTGAAATTTGATTATGATATCTTATCATTTCAATGAACAGCCAAGAATCATGTCTTATTAAACTTTGATATGGCCTTCTTGTATGAATATACTTTTGCACAAAAAGTAACACTTTATTTTTCTTCTATGCCTTATTTTCCATCTTTTTAAAATCAAAGTGCCTCACTTTGTTGACTCTTTGTTTTAAAATAAAATGATTTTGTGATTCCAATTCTCTTCCCACAAGCCAACCTCTAAACCAAAATCTTTGTTTCCAAAGGTGAGCTTCCAAGGCACATTCTATCCATCTTTGGAGTTGCAAATTTCTTGTAATTGAATTCAAATAACGAAGACCCCGTTTGATAATCATTTAATTTCTTGTTTTTGTTTTTTCAAATTTAAGCATATTCTCTCTCAAATTTTCTACAACGTGCTCCATCCATCCTTCCTATCATTTATCTATCTTTCTTTAAGAAAGTAGGAGAATACTAACCAATTTTTAAAAACAAAAACAAACTTTGAAAACTTTTTTTGTTTTTTTTTTTGTTTTTAAAAGTCGGTTCGTCTTCCCCTAATTTCTTAAGGAAATATGTATACATGGTAGAAATGATGAAACAAATTGTAGGAAATTTGAGAGAAAATATGCTTAAATTTGAAAAACAAAAAATAAGAAACCAAATCGTAATCAAACGGGCCTAAAAATCCAATTGCTTTGTCCATTCCATTATTTTCCCTTTTGTATAATCCAACAATTTTTTCCTTTATTTATTTATTTGCTGTTTCTTCCTAATAATCTTCTCCCTCTCTAATCTAAATCATTGTTTTTGACCACCCTTTGACTTCATTATTGATTTAATGTTAGATTGAAATGTTTTTTTTCTCCGTTTTCGATTTCTTTGATATCCATGAATGTCGAGACTCAATATATTCAAGAAAATTCATATGAATTCATTTATAGATAGTCCAATCATAAATTAAACTCATAATTTTTGTTTTCGTCGTTTACTTGATTTAAGACATCGAAATTACAGTCGTCCACATGTGAAAGATTTCAAAGAAACTACTAAAATCGATTTTCATAGTCATTTGGAAATTAGGTCAAAAGCATAATAACTACAAGTTGGTGAAGACCCAACAAAAAAAGAAAAAAAGTAAAAGTAATCAGAGAAAAAGAGCCCTTTTTTACACTCATGGAATAAATTTCTTTTTTTTTATAGAAGAAATGATTAGCATAAGACAAAATAACCAACAAATCTAATTCTCATTTATCAAAAGCTTTTAAAATATTATTCTAATCGTGGTTTTTTTTAGGGAATTTGCGCGGTATAGCAATTTTTCTAGTCTGCATTAGAATTATAGCAACTTTTTAAAAATATTGCAAATATAACAACTTTTTTTTGATAGAT
>JBBMEF010076485.1:0-10122 GCA_037832685.1 Sicyos baderoa | reverse complement strand
CACCGTACGCCCCGACTAGAATACGTCCGAGAGTAGGCTCACACTCAACGGTCCGCTCCTAACCCCTTTGGGCGGCAATCTCGGGCTATTGCCGACACGCTGAGATCGTGTCGACGGTCGGGGATGAGACTGTCTCGTCATCCTCCCAACCCTGAAGGCAACCTGATGGCCTTTCACCCAAGACCACGGACTAGGCTGTCATCCCAGTTAGCTAAACCGGATGAAGGGTCAGAGACGGGGATCTGCCACACGTCCTGCCACAAGCCCGGATGATGACTCCTGCAATCTAACTAGAGACAGAGCAATCGTATATATATTCTAACAAGAACATGCAACCTTATTTACTCCTATCATTCAGATCATTCAGTAATAACCTAAGTACTACCAGATAAGAACAACGCATAATAAAGCATGCCCGTCAAGAGGGACCTAACATGGTACTAATAACAATCAGAACATACATACGAGCATACGAACATAAAATTCATTCATCAAGCATTTATCAGTGTCTGGCATACAATAGACTATTAGATTACAACGAAGAGTCCACGAACCGCAGAAGAAATCCTTACCTGAAAAGCTAGAGCGAAATCCATAAACGGTCTCCTAACGAAGCCAACAAGGGTTCCGAACACCTAGCAAATACCATCCATCATAAACAACATCTAATTAATTTAAGTCACCAAACAACCCTTTAATTGGGTGCGGGCAGCAGCTATATGAAGGAACGAGACATCGATTAGTCACCTAAAGCCGAAGGACGAGGACTCACGCTGCTGGTACACCCGCTGCAGCGAACGCTAGTGAAGGGGAATCGGCTGGCTGGCTCAGTCGAATGGCGGCAGTGCAGGGATGGCGCGGTTACACGCGCGTGCGGCAGGGCTGGAGCGCGATGTTGCTGGCAGAATCCGCTGAAGAAGACGCTGCTGGAATTGACGTGGAGCGTCGGCTGGTGCTCGTTGAAACGGTGCTGGCTGGAAGGTGAAGACGACGTCGCAGGGCAGTGGCTGCGCTCGATATGGGCGTGTCTGGCGCGATGGGCTGAACGCGAGAATGCAGAGATCGATCGGCGCTGTTGGTGATCGGATGAGAGCGCTGGCGATCGCGAGGGCACCCGCGACTGGGAGCAGCGTGATGCTACTGTTTCGAAAGCAATCAAGAACAAGAACGCAGAAAAAGAATGAATCCACAACACGGTCAGATTGCGATCGAGAACCAAGGACAAGGGATGAAAAATCAAACGTAGCAATGTACCTGGTGATCGAGCAGAATTGAACGACGAAGAAGCTGGCTTTTGGAAGGTAGAATCGCAAAAGAAGACTCTAAGGATGAATCACAAAACGCATGGAGAAGGGAGAAGGGAGAAAGAAATTCACGATTCTTTTCCCTTTATTTTTCTTTTTCTAAATTCAATTCTTTTCCTTTTCTTTTAATCAACAAAACCCTCTTTAACAAAAATCCCTAAATAAATAGAACCCCCCTTCGAGCTCCGGCGACGACACTAATTAAAATCTTATTTTCCTTTCATAACAAGCACATCAAGGGCATGAGTTCAAGCCCCACCAAGAGTACATTTAAATTAAATTTATTCTTTATTTTAAAATACAACCTCGAACAACCCGAGCACCTGAAACAAGAAACCGAATCTTTAATAAATGAAGAACCAAAGATTCCAAGAATCCAAGAGAATAATAACGGCCACTAACCTTATTCGACGATCCGAATTCTCGGGCCGTTACAATACTCCCTCCTTGAAAGACTACCGTCCTCATGAGTCATCAGACTGAAACAACTCTGGGTAGTTCCTTCTCATTTCCGCCTCTAACTCCCATGTCGCTTCTTCGATGATCCGAATTCTCGGGTCGTTACACTGATGGAACTCGAAAACAACCGAAGAAGACAACGAAAATGATCTCACCTTGAGATTGGCGTGTGATGGAGAATGGACGAACAAACGGAACGCAGCAGCAAAGACTCGGTTGGACAACCGCTGATTTGAATTCGAAAACGCAAAGGCAAGAACAAGAACAAGAATGAGATTAATCAACCTTCCGGATCTCGAGCATCACGAAAGAATCAATGGAAACGAAGAAGGAACGGATCACGGCTTACCTTGGAACTCGAAACCACGTTGGAGAAGATAAGAACGACGACGACCTCTTGGAACTTGGTTGGAAAACACAAATTCGCCAACCCCTAACCTAAAATCCCTTTTTCTCTAATTAAAATTCATTTAACTACAAAATCCCCTCTTCGAGTCCCAACGACGACACTTTAATTTCCTTTGATTTTTTTCTCTTTTCAACACAACACCAAACCAACCTTCGAAGCCATGGTTTGAGTCCCACTACGACCACAATTAAATCCTTAAATTCTTTAAATACAAACCGAGCTCCAAACACTAAATCTTGAACCTACAATCAAGAAAACAACAACCATGAACGAGTCTTTTAAATTATCCAAGAAAATCAAGAACCTCTATTTAACTTTAAAAAGTGTCAACATCCTTCAAACACAACTTTAATTCTTTTACAACTCCAATACCGAACGATCTCCGGTAACTCATGAATAACGAATAAACCTTGCCGAGAACCAAGAACCAACATTTAATACCAATTATATCCAAACCCTAATCAAGGACCATTTAACGGGAATAACGGTCAAACCAACCTGAAATGACGTTCTGAAATTCTAGGCTGTTACAAATTCAGTCGTTAGGAATGCGATATCACAGGAAACATAAGGACTAATGCAACAGTTTCAAATTTGACATGAAATAACTTTTTTTTTTTTATTCAGAATCAAAATATGATGAACAAATTGAAAGAAAGTAAAGATAGTTAACCTCAAGAGTCAGGTAAAGAACGTCGACCTTAGGCTCTGATACCAAATGATAAGTGCCGAATGTTACTTGATTCTTACAAAGCTAGAGGTCCTTCTAAGATCCTTGTAAAAACTCACAATTTTGGCAACTTAGATCAAACTTAGAATCTATGATTTGTCACTCTTAGATCCTAAGACAACTCACTACAGAATTAGCTTGATCAAGACTAATCCAATGAATTGATTTAACATCAAACCTAAAGCAAGATTTGAAAGGAAATAAACACCAAAAGGGGTTCAAGAAAACACAAGTTTTGATTCATAAAGTCTGAGTTTTACAACTTAGTTCATAGCTATTTATAGCCTAAGAGAATTAAACCTAAAAATGAAACTAACATAATTACCATAAATGATTAAACCTATTGGCAAGGACGCAAAAGAAAAGTATTGTTTCATACCATTTGGAAGATTCAGAGAAGTCGACGAATGAAGCTCATAAATAGAACCATTCTATATTAAGTTAAAGAGGTTGGAGAGATCAGATGTTTTCGGATACGAACACAGACGAGCGAAGTTTCTTTTGTTTTGTTTGTTTTTATTTTTATTGAACTCATTTTACTCAGTAATACATTCTAGCATGTTTTCCATGTCTTGCTTTGTGTTTTCTGTTTGTATCATGAACTAACTTCGTTAAGGCAAGGTTAGGAGAAAATGAGTTCAACATGCTTTATGAGGAAATTGGAAAAAATAATCTGGAGCATGTTAATTAGGTTCTTAATCTTAATAGTAAGTGTTGACCGGCCATCCACACGAACTAATAGGTTGTAAATCGGAAGAGAAAATAACCTAAGTCTAATGTGCATGTTTAATAAGTTAGTATTATAGCTATAATACTTTGAATCAGAGTTTAGGAATAAACACGTAATTATTATATACTTAGTGCCCGTTCTCAATCACTTCAAGTCACAGCGAAAGTCGGACTTGATGTGAACCAATGCGGAAGCAAGGGTTTGTGAGGCATAGTATAGTGGATGTTCATTACCGCATGTTTCTTGTTATTTCATTGTTGTTGCTACTCAAAAGTATCTTAACCTAGCCTTACTTCTCTCAACTGTTTAGGTTACTACTATTTTACTTTTATGTTTTCAAACCAATCAAACTCAAACTACATTATCATTTTACTTTTAATTCTAAACATCACCTCAAATAAATTCCAGTCCATATGGAGATCGATAATTTACTTATTTCTTGTTGTTGACCGCGTATACTTGTGTGTAACTCGTTCATAGTACTACTTAGAAATAAGTAGACTTGAATTTAATTACTACAATATATCACAATCTAAGCACCAGTCAACGAGCAAGCACAACAACCCGAACAATGGTAATGACTGAGACTAAGAAGAAGAAATTGTAACGGCCCGATTTTTCAGAGTCCGACTTCAGGTCAGTTGGCCGTTAAACCCGTAAAGAATTCTTGGTTAGGGTTGAAAAAATATTAGTGAATTTAATATTTTATTCGTTTTTAATTGCAGGAGTTGTTCCGGATTAATAGTGAGTTTTGGGAGACGATTTGTAACGAAAATTAAAGAAGGTTTTAATTTGGTCTTTGGTGGGTTTCGAACCCAAGATCTAATGCTTTGGGAGGTGGCTTGGGTTTAGAAAAAATAAAAGAAAAATAAATGACTCCAGCGGGATTTGATATTCGAATTTATTGGATTAAAGGGGAGTTTTAATTGGTTTAGGAGTTAAAGAAGTAAAATCAAGATTAGGGCTTTTAGATCCCTTTTCACGCTCCCCAACGTAGAACCCATTGGACGTCTTCTCCGCCTTGTTCCTTACGCACGCTCTACAAGAATTCCCGAGGTAAGTTTAATCTCTTTTCTTCGCCTTCTTCATCCTGGATTTACGAACTTGGATGTGTTTAGCATTGGATTGAACCATGTTTGGTGTTGTGGTTTCTTGTTGAAGACGAACCGGCAGCAGCCTTGTTTCTGCCGCAAGCACACCCTTGGTCCGATCACACCGTTGCCGATCGAGTCATCCGAGCAGACTGCCACCGCGAGCCGTCCATGACCACGTCGCACAGCCGCAAACGAACACCTCCGAGCCCGCGCGCGCAATCTGCTAGCAGCCGCGTCCCGTCCTTGCTATTCGTGACCACCTGCACCCGATGCACAATAGCGCCTTCACCCATGACCGCGAACCGATGCACAACAGCGCCTTCGTCCGCGACCGAACCCCAGCGCCCTTGCGCCTGCCTTGCCGCGAGCGTAGCCGCAACACCGATCCCTACGCACGCAAACTCTTCGAGCTTTGCCCCGGCTAGACAGCTTCGTGCACCATCGTTTTGGGTACTTTCTTGGTTGCCGCCCTAGTCCGTTCGGTGCTGTTACAAGTAGATTAGTTTATTATTCATTAATTAATGGTTATTATAATTCTTGCTAGGTTCTTGGTTGTTGAGCTGGTGATTGCAGCTTAGGAATAGTTTCTGTGTGTTTTAGTTCGCCAAACAAGTTAAGGATTCCTTGCTTGGGTTCATGGACAACCCGTTATAATTTTAATAACTCCTGTATGCTTGTTGAATTGAGAATGCTTGCTAGAGGATAGGATTTGTTGTCTTGAATTTCCCTACCATGTCTATTGCTTTGTTCTCCATGATAGTGCCATTTTAGGTTCTATCTATTGTCTGTGAACATGTGAAAGCATGACGCATGTACGTATGTTGTTTGAATATTGTATCTTAGTTAGAGTTGCAGGAGTCATCATCCGGGCTAGTGATCTAGTTATGCACCCAGGCAGGGAAGCGAGGCAGTACTCCGTCTCTAACCTGTCCCCATGGTTTAGCTAACCATGGAGGTAGCCCAGTCCACAATCTTGGGTGAGTGGCCAAAGGTAGCCTATCGGGTTGGGATGATGACGAGGCTAGTCCCGTTCCCAACCGTCGGCACGATCTCAGCATGTCGGCAGTAGCCCAAGATTGTCGCCTAAATGGGCATGGACCAATCCTTTGGGTTAGAGCCTACCCTTGGACGTATCCTTGCCGAGGCGTACGGTGGTTAGGGCTGACAACAGTTTCGTGCTGAGGTCTCGCACCCCTATTGTTCAGTGACACCGATCCGAGTCTTTAGGACATGCGAACCTAGACCAGGGCAGTTAGCCCTAGACCCAGCTTCTACCTGGTACCAACAGCATGGGGTGTATGCAGTACGCTCGTTACAACGTTGAGTGAAGAGCTCCCTCGGGATTGCAAGGTAGTACGCCCACGGTTTCTTACCTCAGTAGACTTAGCGAGCAAGATTGAGAGCTCAATAGGTTTATTATGAAAGTTGCTAATGTATAGTTCAAAGGTGTAAGACTGCAAAATGGCATCCTCTTATGAGTTTACCATGCCAGAAAGAAAGAAAGAGAAAGAGAAGTAGGCTTTGAGTTTAACTTGTATATCGTAAGCTAGATGATGAATTTCAACGTGTTGTAGCCCGGTCAGGGATTCTTACTGAGTAAACTAGTTTTGCTCACCCTTATTATTTGTGGTTCCACAGGTAACTTGGAGCAGCGATGCTGATGGTTGGAGGCGCGATGGATGGATCATGGATATGTCGCTGCTGTTAATATTTAATGTTTTAAGTTATGAACTCTAAGTAAATCGTTTTAGAACTATTTCAATGCATGTAGACAGGGCACGAAGCCCTTAGGTTGATTTATGAACAATGTCTGGATTCTTTTCTGAATAATTGAATGAGTAATGTTTTCTTTTGAATTTAAATGTCTCTGGCCAGGGAATTGTATTTAAGTGTTTTAGATTTTCTGTTTCAAACCATGAATCTGGATGTTGTCCTGTTTATTATTCCTTTTTAAAGTCATGCATTGAGTAAAGGCCTAGGTTTAGGACCGTTATTTTGGTCGGGTCTTTACAGAAATTTTGGCAGAAGTAGAGCTTCGCCCACGCGATGCTCAATGCAAACATACAAGAAACCATCACCATGAGGGGATAAGATAACTTCTGTAGACCAAGTACCAACGTCAATCCTAATTGGGTGCACGATTTCTACAAAATGGAACAAGAGATGCAAGTTGCAGTACAACAGTTGCAGGCTAACGCATCTACTAGAGTGTAGACGCATGGAACAAATTGTTTGGATTTCAAAGATATGAGGAGGCACAATATGATCAACTGATCAAGGAACCTACAATAGCTGATTTGGGAGCTTGTTTGCGCATGGTGGCTATGCCAGACGCAAAGTGGGAGAAGAACAAATGACTCGCACGCTTACACCTCAACCTTAAAGGGCATCACTAGAACAATTTTATCAGAACCAACATCATGCCAACAACATATGACACAACCTTGTCTTAAACACGTATGTAATTACTCTATGTTATTTGTGCAGGTTTGACAATTGATATCGGGCACATCATTGAGGAGGAAATAAGGAGGAAGATAGGGAGCTCTGATAGCTCTCAAATAGATCATATTCTAGGCTGTTATTATATGCATTATTCTAAGGGTTAAGGGAAATATCGAGCATTAATAGCAAATTGTGAGTAAATAACATAGAAATTAACATGCATTCACAAATCAGCATTGCAAGCGCAGTTTTGCGGAATAAGCTTAAAGCTTGAATAAATTGCGCTAAAAGTTTTTATAATGCAGGATTATGCTAAATGCTACGCTGGAGGGACAAAAGCAATGCGGACGGCGACACTCAATGAGAATCACACACTTACAAGGTGGTCGCATTCGACGAATCACGTCAACAAGGAAACAAAGCAGAAAATCAATCTTGTAATAAAGAAGACGTCAATTAAGAAAATTCCAGTGGAAATCAAAAGATCTGCATTTAAGATGATTTTCTTGCTCAGTAGGACTTGCTGACCAAGTAATTAAACTCTATAAATATCTAGAAGAAGGTCATAGTTAGGTGAGCTGGTCAGTTGGCCAAAAACCGATTCGAATGGTAAAAGCTACTAGAAGTGTTCGTAGGAACTGATGACAATGGGATTGCACACCACACAACCGCACCAATTGCATTTAACTGTTTTTATTAGGAGTGGTGTAACTATGAACATTTTGTGGTCGTAATATAATCTGCTGATTTATACTTCTTCTCTGTGTTCATTATCTATGCTGCATTATAGGAGTTCTTGTTAAGTTTTCATGAATATAAGCATGCTAGGAGCGTAGGTTATTGAGTTTTACACTATTGTACTTTACGTATTCTATATATGTGTCTATTAGCTACCCACGCACGTACCTTGCCCTGAGTTTGGAAGAAGGAACTGCATGTTGACCTAGTATGTTACGATAGGTGTTGTGGAAAGCTTTCCACTATTTTAAGTGTTAGGAATAACCTTACTATTGCTTGCGTCGTCCTGTTTTCATATGGAGTTCGCAGCGGAAGCTGGTTCTATTATAAATCATTAAGTGCGAAAGTACTTATTTGTTAGGGAAGCGAGAATCTCTTTAACTAGTTTCGCGCGCTTAATGTCTTCTACGGATTGTATACTTGTCAGTACTCATTGCATTCATATTTATTTATGCATTATTATTTTTTACTTTTCGCATCAGAAAAACCAAAACAACAACAACATTCTAACTCATGCTTTACTTTTCTGCATAACTCTCAACTTAGTGATTCTAGTTCTAGACCTCAATCCCTGTGGGATCGATAAATTATATACTTATTACTTGCTGCAATTTCCGACTGCGTATACTTGTGCGTAGTGATTCCGAGTCATACTTAGCATAAGTTTACTTTGAATTAATTATTATACAAATATATTAGCACCCGGAGTGCACTAGTCAAGCTCACATAAAAAGAAGTTCTTCCCACACCCCATTACTAAAGTATGTCTACTTGAAGGATTGCGGTGTGACCCAAGGGACCAAAAGTTGAAGGATAAAAGAGTCTATCAAATGGCTATAAATAGGCGCAAAACTATGGAGGCAAACCTTGAAGATCAAGGGAGAGTTCTAACTGCCAAGGAACAGGTAGCACGGATCAAAACAACCATAACTAGGGAGGACCTGATCGCAATGATCCTTTCAATTCGACCGCTAATGACTCTGAAATAGAGTCAGATAGTTGCATACGTTGACATCATTTTATGTACACTTTCATAAGAAAAGCGACTGCGAGTGAGAGAAAATAGGGAAAAGAAGTGTAATTCACGCATGCGAAGCATCTGTGGAGCTAAATACGAAACTTTAAGATTTAGCGCGTGAAATGACTAAAATTAGCATGATTTACTATTTTCTGCATGATGCATTCTATTTACTGTTTTCGCAGGACAATATGACAATGTGGAGCGGTCGTGAAAATGCTGAAAGGAAACGACGCATGATCGATGAGGTGGGAGCCGACGGAAAAACACTTTAGGAAAGAATCACTTAACAGCATGTAGTTGACTAACCAGACAATTATGAGGTGGATCACTGAAATCAAGCGATTCTCGAACCGGGCTGATTGAGACCGAATTGGCAAACACAACTATGGAAATGATCGTGCAATTAAAGGCATACCTTACTAAAAGATTTAGAGATTGAAGACCTAGTTGGCACTATAAATATAACATTTTGTAATAGTTTTTAAGGGGATTTTTGAAGTTGGAATTTTAAGTGCGAACTTTAAGGGAGTCGTCAGATCTGTATGTTCTCGGCTATGAGAAACATCTCACAGAGTTATCTGTTTTTATTACTTTGAACTCATATCATTGAATAATATTTTAGCATGTTTTCCATGACTATCTGTGTGTTATCTGTTTGTCGTATGAACTACTTCCTTAGGGCGAGGTTAGGGAAAAGTGAGTATTAGTATCATGTTTTAGGGAGAGTTAGGAAGGATGCTCTAGAGCATGTGATTTAGGTTCTTAACTTAATAGTAAGTGTCGACCGGCCATCCACACAAACTAATAGGTTGTAAATCGGAAGAGGAACTGACCTAAGTCTAAATTGTATGTTTAACTGGTTAGTATTATGTCTATAATACTTTAATTTGGAGTTAATGAATAAACGTGTCGCTGTTATACATCTCTCGCTCCCATCTTAATTAATTCAAGTCGCAGTGGAAATCGGGCTTAATGCGAACCAATGCGGAAGCAAAGGTTGTTTAGCGCAGAGTAATAGAATCTCCTTACCGGATAACTCTCACTAACTCATTACTACTATACTCATAATACCTATCCTATGCCCTCATTTCTCACATAAATACCAACTACTATTATTGTTTTATTTACTTATTATCAAATCATAAAATCATCCATTCAAAACCCAAATTGTTTACTATTTTCATTTCAATTC